>VZTH01000536.1:438556-489372 GCA_013397815.1 Aleadryas rufinucha
TCCGGAGTTCTGGTTGCAATATCCAAATGGCTCTTCCCAGCTTGGGGAACGGCGAGAGCTGGGACGGGTGTGGGAGCCTTTTCCTCCTCCTCTCCGTTCCGCTCCCGTGCCGAGCCGAGTCCCTTTTCCCGACGCTAGATGGCGCGTGGATGACGGGAAGTGAGCTCCCGCCGGGGCGCCGCTGCGGCGCCGGGCGAGGCCCCCGCGCTCCGCGCATCCCCAGCGCACTGCCCGCGCCGCCGCCTCCAGCCGCTGCCGAGCTCGCGGAACCGCTGGATCTCCTGGCTAGACGGGCACGTAATTTCCCGAGCTCTGCGTGCCGCTCTGATAGTGCCGATAAATAGAGGGAACGGTCTATATTTTTCAATCAAGATTCTGAAACCACTCCATGTCTTCTTCACAGACCTTGCAAGAAGATACCAGAAGGTATTCCTCCCTCTGATTTGCGTGTGTTTCCGTTTGGTAGTAAGGTTTCGAAAAGAATCACGGAATGAATAGGTTCCCTTATATGTGAAAATTTTACGACCAAACCTTCCACTCTGATAAGCTATTTGAGATACATGCCAAAGAAACCCGAAGCAAAAATAAACCAAATACACACTGAAGCTTGAGAGTTAACTCTTTTCTGTATTTTAATAATATGCTCAGCTTCAGTATATATTCACTTTTAAGTTCCCATGAAAAAGATGAACACTTTCAGTATTGTAGCCTCTAAGCTGTTCCTACAAGAAATACTTGAAGGCAGAGAGAGAAAAGGTTAAAAATGTTTGAGTGCAAACTCGAATATAGGAAAACGTGATGATGACCGATTACATATATCAAGTCACTTGAAATAAAATATCACATTAAATGAAAGATACTTCCTGTATATTTACTGAAGCTTTGTTGGTTTGTTGCTTTTTTTTTCCTAGTTCAAATGTTCAGTACATGATATCCTATAAATTAATCCATTAAATTGAAATCGGTTGGACAGCTATTTCAATGATATGGATCTTCTTCTCCCATGTGAAATGGGAGGTTTTAGTTGGTGCTACAGGACAGTTCTGTAGAATTAATAAATCCCAATTTATGATCCTGTCAGCTCAGCACTGACAATAATACAGGACTTCCTTTCCTGAAAATCAAGAGGTTTTCTTGTCAGCTATAGATTATTTTTGTAATCAATAACTGCTCTTATTTTTTTAACATGCCTAGCTTTACAAAAATAAGTTACTGCTTTGAGTTGCTTTTTTTTCTTTGCAGTTTTTCCTGAATAGAAGTCTGGCAACAAAGGATTTTCCATCCACAGAGAGAACCCATGAGAACGGGTTCCATTAAAGAAACACCTGGATTCCTGTTGCAATCTTAAAGTTGTTTCAGAGATTTACACATTTCATCAGAATATGGAAAAAAACACCAAACAAGCCCTATATGTTTGGACAAGTGGGTACCATGTAGCGTTACAACATTTAGTCTTTTTTAAGTCAGTGGTTTGAAACCAATTGAGGGTGAGAGACTTTTCTGACACCACTGACTGGAAAAATGATCACCTCAAATTTTTGTGGACAGCCGTATATCAGACAGGTATCTATCCAAAGCACTATCTTGGAAGAAAAAGAATACACTCTATTAACTTCTTAATTAATATGTTACTGAGAAGTGATAGTCGGGAACTCAAACTTTAACAGCTTGTACCTTATGTTTAGTTCATTAAAATTGTCTGGCTGCAGTATTCCTTACTTTGTATGTTTCGGAAAGACTAAATCCTGCTACATAAGGTGTACCTAAATAATCAGTCCTTCCTAAGTCAAAATCCTGCCTGTGAAATCAGAATTGGCTACAAAGAGATTGGTGTGATGTGACAGGGAGGATTATGACTTCAAGTAGGAATTAAATAGCAAGGACTCAAATGAGACAAAAATCCTATTTTCAAGGGAAGAAAATAAATCTTAGTAATTGTAGGCAAAGAAGAAAATGGTGCTAAGGGGAATGCACAATGGGCTCTAAGATGAGCTGGTTTTTAATTCTTTCCAAAGTCATGAGGCACAAAGAACTCTCTGAGGATTAAAGAAGATAACAGCTATGATGCAGAAGTTTATATTAATGAATTTAATATTTCTTAATTTTTAAAAAGATTTAGAACATTTGAAATTGCAAGGTTTCTTTACAGACTGAATGTACATGTGCATCCCCTCTTTTTAATTCCTCTAGTATTAAGACAGTTTTCTTTCCTTTTGAGAAAAGAACACTGCAGATGGTGTTTGTTTTGAGGTTTGTTTGTTTTTTTTTAAATGAAGGGAACATTCCTGAGACCTTCTAAGTAGCAAAAGTCCAATATAAGAATTTCTAGAATGCAACCTCACTGAAGAACTAGGTCATGAGATTATGTGTCTCACAAAGGAAAATGTTTGATTCTATCTTGCAAATATGAAAAAATAATGCTTTGGTCAAACATGCAATCAACCCAAATACATACAGTCACAGCCTGCAGTTTCCTTGCCTTCATAGATTTGTTTTGTCTAAATCTAGCTGCTTTTTATGCTTTGGGCCGGGCAGAATAAGTGGACGGCTTTTGATAATTTTCCCAAGACAAAAAGCCGTCTTTCTGGGAGTTTGCTAAAATAGGCCCAGGTCACTCTGCAGTGCAAGTGCTTGGTGTCCTTCTTTCTGTGTGAAGAAATGGATTGCTCTGTACATTAAAAAATGACCTCTCACTGGTCAGGGATTAAGACATACTGGGGGGAAGTGCACCATATGTACAATTTCTTTTAAATTCTGAAGTCAACCTGAGAGGTTGTATAGCCATCATTAACCTAAAAAAAAAGACCCTTACTTCTGTGGATAAAGATTTTTTGTGTATTTATTAGAGGTTTAGAGGATGGAACATGAAGGCAGAGCTGTCAGCACAGTAGTTTCTTTTTTTTTAAGGTGAGGCTAAGTCAATACTTGGAATCATCTCAAGAAAACCTTACAGTCTTCCAGAAAAGGGACTGATTTGATCTCAAATATTTGTACTTCTCTAAACCAACAAATACTGATTTAGTCATTATATATGTTTTCCTTGATGTATAGGATATTATATAAAACATTAATTCTGTTAAACTATGTATTAATCATATTAAGCTCTGGGGATTCCTCTTCAGATTAGTGATATTGTACCGATCAGTGAAATGGTAAGTAACTTTTAAATTTTACTTTAGATAAATACATATTTCTCATTTTGTCTCATATAGTATCTTCAAACAACTCCTCTGTCTGTATGATGAGACCAAATTTCAACCAAATTATCTTTAAACACCTGTTCTACCTAATTAGGAGCCTACTCTCCCTAAGTTCTCCGAGTCAACAGAGGGAGAAACAACTCCAGAAGACAATCTATCCTACCTACAATCTCAGTGTATGTCGGCAGATATCCATTGACCATAAAAGGCAGTCTGGTATGACTGCGGTCCTTAAGTTAGGAGTCTTTGCATTAAGATACTTTCCATTTAGGCAGAATGGTCCTGAGACTTAGAGCCTGAGCCAGTCTGCTAAGTCAAAAGGAAATCCTGGTCTTCAAGGGTCTTTGAAGTCGCATCCTTAGAAAGAGAAACTAAGAGTGAATTAATGCAGAAAACTAATTAATGACTACAGTTCATACTCCTGGTTGCACTGAAGCACTCTGGGAAGTCTTTGACAAGGATGCCTCTTGCCAGACTTACTCTGTGTCACCATAGCCACATTCCTAAGCACATGCAGAATCTTCAGTGTCGTCAAACACTCCTGTTTCACTCCACAAACAAAACTAAAAAAAGTAAATTTTTTTTTACTTCACAGTTTTTGACTTAACTGTCTTTTTAATTTTTGTTCTCTATAACATACTCTCAGCATGGCAATCTTTCAGTCTGCATCCAAACATTTCCATTTTAGATACTGCTTTTTTCTTTGTATTCCAGGAAATGTAGGGTTTGGATGCCAGCCACCTTCCTCTGCTCCTGCAAAAACCTCACAACGATCAATGGCTCCTTGCCTAATTAGTCCCATCTCTCTTATACTGCGAATCCTTTCTAAACTGTTTTGTTACTAGATTGGCTCTGCTCTTCAATACCTTACATGGAGGGTGCCCAAAGAGGGGCATTACAGCTCCAACTGAGAGCGACTGCAATTGTATCCTACCCATTTTTAATAACTGGTTTCTGTTCCAGCAGAACTTCCATCATTTCAAGTTTCAGCAGCTTTATAGGAATCCTATATGAAAGAGATGAATATGTGCAAAAATATAGTTAATAGAAACAATGTGTCATTCACTGGCACAGATGAATATAGAACATTTTTCAAAAGTTAGTAGATTGAATAAAGTTATTATCTTGCATTGCAAATCACTTCCTTAGTCCAGCCAGCTCTTAGCAAAGAAAGAAGCCTGAGGTCAGGCAGACTGGCATGAAGCTGGTAACTCTTCAAAACTGAGAACATCTGGAGAGCTGCCTGTAGGGGCACCTTTTATGCCAGTAATTGCTAATAGCCCCTGTACCACAGTTCAGAACAGGAAATGGAAACCTTCTTTCATGTTAATGATTGCTTTCTAATTGCATAAACAGCAATGAGAAAGCAGTCATTTATATCAAGCTACTCCTCCAGCTCAGGGAGGAAATAATTTTTTTTGTGGTATTCCTGGTGGCATTGCTGTGGTGAATGTTGAGTCCAAGCTTCAAAAAGGGAGAAAGGATGAAATAAAATATCTTGTAGTCTTTCAACAAAAGTGAAACATTACTCATGGGGTTTTTTTGCATGAAATTAATTTTAAAATAAAATTGAAAGAAGAATAAAAAAGTAAAAATCAGAAAAGCTAGCATTTTTTTTCACAACAGTTTTATTAACCTGGAGCAGAGTGGACAGTTTACAAGTTCTGAGAAACATTTAATTAGACTTGACGTCATGGTATTACTGGATGTCATCTGGTCCTAGCAGTCATAGAATCGAGATATTACAATTGAAAACTGTCCTAAACTTAGTGTCATTATGCTCTACATAGTCCCAAAAGATAGATGTCACAGAAAGATGTTAGATTTATTAATTATTTAGCTTCATCACAAAATTAAACAAATATTTTATTGCTTGATTAGCAATACTTCACCTCGAGGGCAGTTTTCAGCACAGGCTATTCAGCTATAAGTTATGTTTCTAAGACAGTCTGACAGCTTGCACAAAATTATTGCTTTCCAAGTTCAAAGAAGTATGTTTCAATGAAATCATACTTGCTTCATAGGAGGCCACAGCTTTGTTTACCAATTAAAGACATTATTTTGCTGTAGTTTCATCTTTCATAGATCAAATAGCAAGAAAATATCTAATTTGAATTATAACATTTTTAAAGCAAGATCATAAGAAACCAAATCACCACAATGTCAGATCTTAAATTTCCTTCCAGTTTTGTATGTAGCATTGCCCAGTCATTTAAAAACATTTTTATATGATATAACATAAAACACCCTCAAGAATACAGCAGTTACAGTGTAGATATTTTATATACACTGTGTGAAAAAAAAAAAACAGAAAAATAACCTGTTTAATGTAATTAAAGGAATAGAAAGCAGAAGAGTGAAACACTGGACAGTAGACACATTTCTATAAACACAGCTCTGCAAAAAGAAACAGCTTAAAACCACTTGTTTAGCTAAAGATCCCAAAATCAATGAGAGTTTTGTAATGGTTAAAGTCCATTTGCAGCTTCTGCTCTGCTGTCATTATTGTCTGCAAACCGGTCATATAATTCACAGTGAGTTTGGTCATCTAATTTTATCTGTTATACTGAATGGAAATATTGACTAGATGGGATATCAGTCCTTCCAAACCCCTTACTCTACTCCTCTATTTCATCCTCCAGTTATAGCAATTAGGGCAGAAGATAATGTAAAATGGAAAGCTTTAAAAAAAAGAGTAGCACTCTGCAGCATAATCATTGATGTCTGATTCCCCGCCTGTCTGATGTCTAAGGAAGGGTGATCTCATTAGCTTCCTTCACAATGAATAATAGTAGGGTGTTTCTTCTCCAGCCACTTGCTAGTTTTCATGAAATTACAAAAACTGCTTTAGTCTTTTTACCCCTCTAAAATGACATTCAAGAATTAGTGTGAGTTTGACAGACAGAGTGACATGGGAAATGACTGTATTCACTCTATTTTGAAATTTACTCAATTACCTGGAAAACCAGGCTACAAATTGCCATTTCTCCTTGTTTTGATGAGTTCATTCTGAGAATTTCAGGACAGTTTACTCAAGAAAAGAGAGATCTGGACACATTCTTTTCCATTCTCTTTATAGTGGACTTTCACATTTCACTCCCTTTAGGTGAAACCCTGGTTACATTAGGCAGTTACAAAGAATAGCACAAAGGTTGCCCTTGTCTGGCTGCCATAATCCTGAACTACGTCAAAGAATTATAACTGAGAAGTGTGAATCCCTCTGCAGCTTTTCCACAGCTGCTAGCATAAATAATTGCAACCACTAGCCAGAGGTGTGTGTAGATCAGCTGCTCTTGAACACCAGTTCTTTAGTGGCCTATCCCCTTCTTAGACCATAGTCCAGGACAGCTCAAGCACTTTGTAGCCTTTGGGGATCTCAGGAAAGCATTCTTTAACAGACTTATGTGTGTGTGTGTGTGTATAAGTTTAAGAGAACGTCTTAAAAACCAAGTACAGCATAGGTTGTTAGTTATCACCATGATCTGTTGTTTTATTATGAAAAGTACTTATTTCAAAGGTAGAATTAGTGGTTAATATCATTCATATTGCCAAAGAAATCTTTCTGCTATGAAAGAAACACTTTTCCTATTGTAAATATTCTCCTGATCTCTTTTCTTTGAAACAAAGTGCAATAGGGAAGTCATGTTTCTTTTTTCTGTGCTTTAATGTCACATCATGAGTGTGCCTGACTTTCTTCTGAATTCATGAACTCCTATTATGTTTCATTACATATGGAAAGCTCAAATATGGTATCTGGTTAAATGCACTCAACCTTTTAGGAAATTACAAAATCCAATATTATGTTTGAATAATAGATATTTTGCCATTTGGTTTGTTGAAATGTAAATATCATGACTCTATGTAAAACAGAAATGACAGATGGAGAAAGCTGTACATGCATACACTCATAGAAAAGTAAGAAATGTGCGTTTTTGTCATTGATCTCAAGAAGTTTTGCATAGAAAAGTACATCTTTCGTGGTAAAACTGGAAAGGTAGATAGACTACTGTTATTGCTTTCTTGTTTTCTTTTTTTTGTATTGGATATGTAGTTGCCAAGCTAGTAGCTTTTCAAATGAAAGATTTTATGGTTGGCAGTAGAGAAGTAGAATTGCAAATAATTGCTTTTATTTATTTTTTTTTCCCAGTTCATTGCCTGAACAAAAGAATTCCAAACCCCTAAAACACTGCTCTATATTGACCCAGAGCTAAAGTTCATTGATCTCACCACTGAAAGAAAAGAATGAAAACAAATTAACATATTCATAAAATTTTGTTAGAAATGTTGCATTTGGATTTTCTACATTATTTTTTTATTTTTCCCCAGTTTTGGCATTTAATAAAGCAAAAAGTCATTTCGAAACAATGAAAAAGAAATGTTAAAATATCAGATTTTCAGATTTCCCCTTTCAGACAAATCTGTTAAAAGTTGTTTCAACCCAAAGGCTTTTTTCAGAGAAAAAGAAAAGTCATAAAATACAGATTTCCTATTTGCTGTAGACTTCTCAAAACTTATTAATTAATTTAGTCTGTGATAGAGGTTTCGCTAAAGAGGAATTTAAAATTATATCCTCCATTTGGTTCTGGTCTGTAGTAACAGCTAATACAAAGTTTGCTGTCCTTGTAAGTACCACTAGCTTTATCAGGGCTCGGTGTGAGCACAGGGATATTCAATGCAGAAATCTTACTGAAGGATTGTCGCTGCTCCTCTCCTGGAAGGGGTTAAGCCTAGCTGGGCTGCAGTCCCACGCGAGGCAGCAGTGACCTTCCCGCAGACACGTAAAGTGGGGTGTCTCGGCAGCCGCGTCTTCAGGCAGCACCGGCTCAGCAATAGAGGGTGCGCCCTAGCATAGGTAACCCAGATGTCTGGGTCTCCCAGGTCCCGGAGATAAAAGAGGAAAGGGAGAGAGCCACTTTCAAGCACTTCCAGAGTTTATTGACTCAGAAAGGCGCAGGGAGGAAAATGGCCGGAGGGTCCAGGGAATCACGGTCTTTTAAGGGTAGGAGGGGACAGGAAACGACCCAATAGGATTACAGAGGATGGGCGGACCCAGGACACACATAACCAATGGAAGACAAGCAAAGGAGGAGTCAACAATAAGCATCCAATAGAACATAGAACTTAACTGAACTTTCCAGAACATAATTGAATAGGCAATAGGGCACTTATTAAACATTAACTCAAGGAACCAACCACGAACTGAGGGAGAGAGAAGACTCTGGAACCAGAGGAGGGACTAAACTTTGGGGCACGCCTAAAAGGCGGGGAAAGGTGTTAACCTCAAACCTGGGCCTCGCCTACTGAGGTCCCTTCGCTCTCTGATTCGTCCTCCCAGGTGATGGGCAGGGCGTTAGGGATTGAGGGAGTGCCCGAGGTTGCCCAAAGCGCCCCAACAAAGGATCAAGGCCCAATTTTAAAATATGCAATTCCTTGTGCAAGGACCCATCTGTAAACAAGAACTTATCCACAGTGAATGTTATCTTAGGAAAGGAACCTGCAGGGTATGGTAGCCACTTGGAAAATCCATTGTTATCTGAAGTAAAATGTGGATGTTTCCATTACAGCTTTGTGCTATGCTGTTCAGTTAAGTCTATAATTGTGAAAGTGAATATTTTTTAGGCTTTGATCGTCCCAGTAATTGCATACATGATTAATGCTACACTCATTAATAGGTATTTTGACCCTGAAGAGCCATCAAGAATATCTGCATTAGTTTCAGAATGGTTGTGTGAAAACATACTTGTGTCTTGGACACAGTTTACCTCTATTTTTATGCTGGCTGAGTGTTTCATGTTTTATAGTGCGACTAATATATGTAATAAGCCAATAAGGGTTTTGATTATACTTCTGTAACTCTTACTTCTTGACATAAAATCTTTCTCCTACTGTGTAAGTAAGATTAATTTGTAATCTTATATGCTTACTGACATCTCCCACAGTGTTCAAAGTAGGCTAAATATGTAAAGTCGTGAATACAATTTAGGCCTAAATTATAAAAATTAAACACTCTTGTCCATACTACTTCCTCCATTTATCATATGACTGAATTTAAGAGAAAAGATTGAAAGATCACCTTATTTATTGTTCAGGAAAATACAAATAAACAAAAAAAACCCTAAACTCATAACTCAATAGGTTTACAAATGTCTGCTGTAATGAACAGGGGTTTTTTTGCTTGTGACAATAGGAAATCCTAATATTTAGTACTGTGTAGTGTGCATGAACTACTGATTTATTGTCCAGTTAATCTTTAGATATTTGATATGCGCAAATGTTAACAATTTCATGAGGTAAGGGTACAAAAGGTAATTTTTGGGATGACATATGAGTATTTGATGCTTTGCAAGATTATAATGAAGATTGTTAGCAACACAAAATGTTACTCAGTGTTAATAAAGAATCGGCCCCAGGGAGGAAGCTGAAGATGCAGAGGCTTTCCAAGGGCACATTACAAGGTGGGACGCATCTCATCTAAGTTTTATCACCTTAAAATTAAGAATTTATTTCAAGATAGTATTCTGAGCTTCTTGTATTCTTGATAAAGGCAAGTAATTGCATCGCATCTTTACTTGTAATATCATTCAGTATATTCTTCTTTCCTCTTATTATTTGTTATACTACTGGGTAAAAGAAAAATAGGAAAACAGATTGCAGGAGATTTTTATGAGATATCTGTAAAGCCGTTTTACATCAAAGGTTGTTTTGTGAGAGCAAGATGACAGCCTTAGAATACTCCTTACTCATTAAAACACAGAAAATGTTGTATACTGAAAAGTGAATTGTGGCCTCAAATGAAAAAATCAATTGATGTGCTGCAAAGCTGTTTATATCATGTGTCCTAAGTCACCATCCCTTCCATGTCATGTAATCACTGTTAGACAGTCATACGCTTTTGCATGAAGCTTCCGTGCATTTAATACAGTGTAGAAGAGGGAAACTACAACTGGCTTTGATAGGATTAAATAATACCATTAATCCTTTTTGTTCCAGATGTCAATGCATAAAAGTAATATCAGACACTCAAATACAGAACCTCATACATAATTTTAATCTCTCATCCTGTGCTGGAGGTTACAGATCTGGAAATTGTAGCATGTAAAAGCTTCTGAAACTGGACTTCTTTCTCATTGCTTTAAGATACGGTACTGATAATAGTAAACATTTTACTGAGTTATTTTGGAATTCCCTGTGTGAGAGCTAAATGAATTGCAAATTGGTTCTACAAAATGATGGAGGGAGTTCAGCATTTTATGGCAGGTGAAAAGCATGTCATACATACTGACTTTCCATCTGTGACAGCATACCTAGGCAGTGCCAAACTGAAAACCAGGCAGCATGCAACAGCTGAAAAGACAAAGTGTGATGTGCATTTAATTTCACCAAGACAACTGGCACATGCCACAGAATACATCAACACCTATTGCAAAATAACTATTTTGTGTTATACCAAACAGATATACCTGTGTGTATACACACATACACATATATGAATTCTATATGCATATATATTGCTTGCTTGGGTATTGTATTTCTTTATTGTAGAGACAATCTTGTGTGACTGTAACAGTTTAGACTTTAGGTATATGCTACAGTGCACATTTTGCAGGTGCCAAAAGGCAAAAATATATATACATTCTATAGGAGTCTGATAATTTTCTGGTGCAGAGAAGTTCCTTATTGTGTGAAGATCACCAAAAAAAAAAAAAAAAGGAACATACTGAAATATTTGTATCTATTTTCTTTTTAAACAACCAGCCTCTCAATAAGAAATAATAAAAAGACTGCTTTTGTGGAGCCTAAAATGCTTTATGCTTTGCTGCTGCAAATTTAGTCAGCGAAAGCAGCTCAACTCATCTAAAACTCATTTATGAGTTGTGCTGGCATGAATAAAACCATCAATGGTGCAAAAAAAATGACAGAAAGAAAAAAACTATTTTAAGCTTTGTTGAAAAGAAAAGACAGAACATTTGTCAAATAGGAATAGTTGGTAATTAGTAGAAGTTAAAATGCCAGAAGTAATCGTACTTCAAGTGTTAGTGGATCAGAGGTAGGCTAAATTTATTGCAACAAGAAATAAAAAAGTATTTTAGCTTATTACAGCAAGAGATAAAAAATATTTTAAAGATTATAAGACAGTGCAGTTACTTCTAGACTTTTGGCCAAAATTGGTACAATGTGACCGTGATTGATTTTATACTCAGCTTTCAGATCCTATGACTATCTAGTATTTTGTGGCATTCAGAGCAGTGTAAGAACAGCAAAGCAGCCAAGGGGCTTTCTGGAGGTCCCACACGTATGCTCCTGCAGATTATTCCAGTAGATCCTGGCATGATAGTCTTTTGGGCAATAGACACACTTTTCTGTGTTTTCAGGCAGGCAGTCCACTGATATTAGTAGTTCATTTCTGGGGTGTAGTCTGCTGCTGCTGTTATAAAAGAGACTTTCACAGGCTGAAGGGAAGCTTGTGAGCTGAAAAGGAAAAAAGGACAGAAACCACTCTGGTTTTCAAGAGTAATACTTGTCTTGACTTGAACAATAGTTTTGTCTTTATTGCAGCCATTCTAAAACTATGTCTCTAAAAGAATTTCCAAACTTACAGTTTGGAGCAGTTAATATAAGTCTTTTAAGGAAATTCTATTATTGCTTCAGTTGGTGTACATTTTTGTACATAGTGTACGTATATATATATACTATGTATATCTATGATTTGAATACATATTTACATTTGTATACATGGAAGAGTTTCAGAAAAGTCAGGGTTTTGTGTTTCTCTTCTTCCCGTTTGTTTTCCAGGAAGACTTTCAGTCCTTAAAAACATATTAACTGAATTTTCAGTTTTGATGGACAAAAAAGGAATACATAAAAGGTTTTTTTTATAGATGATTATATCTAAGCAGGTAATAAGGGGTGAAACATGTAAATATTTATTTAAATGAAACATTGAATTTTCCATGGCAATATTCTAACTCATTTTGTGCTCATTTTCCAAGAATATTCTAGGAAACTAATTTACTGAGAGGCTGCTTAAAATATGTATTGTTACTGAATAGTGGATGTACCAAAGAAAGTCATACTCAGAGTTCTAATATGCAGTTATTGAAAATTAACAATAAGCTATTAGTTCTAAGCTCTAGTCTGCTCTCCAGAGAACAAAGAAGAAAACGTGACTGCTGTTTATATGCTAACTGCAATGATTTGCCTAAAATCTCCTGCTGTTCTTTGCAGCTATAGTCACACATCATCATAATCAATTACATCACCTTCCTACAAATATTCAGTATATTTGTAACTTAAAGAATAGTCAAACATGTCTTATAATATGACCAAACAGGGGCAGAAATATTTGTAGAATGGGAAGTTTATGAAGCCAGGTATTTTGTGGCAAGACTAGTATTCATATAGATGATAAAGTGCATAGAACAAAAGCCCTATTCCTGTTTGTTACTACAGATAAGTAGTAAGAGGTCAAAATCTCTCAAATAGTCTTCACTTTTATTCCATTCTTGTAGCAAATTGCTTACTACACTATTACCAAGTATATTTGCAGAGAGAATTTGGCTAACGTTAACAAATAAATAAATAAATGAATGCTATTATTATATTATGAATCTTTAAACCAATCTCAGATTTCTGTTCAGAGCTGTACCTTATAGTATGTATGAGTCTCACACTGTTGATTCTTCCCTTGTGGATGCCTGACCCAGGCCTGTGGGTCTCAGGTGTGTGCAGCAGAGAACCCCAGGGTTCCTCTCGTGCTCTCTAGCCTGCATGTCAGCCTGGATGGGTCACAAATCAGCAAATACGAGTGGCCATACACCAAAGGGTAGGTCATAGTGTAAAGATTTGTGCTGAAAGGACTTCAGGAGGCAGGCAGGCTACATCAGCATGAGGTTTATTATGGCCTTCTGCTCACCCTGAGTGACCCACTCAAGTGCACCATTGTCTGTCTTGCAGCTGAAAGGAAGATGCTTTTTCACAACTGTTCAAAAAGGAAGAAAGGAAGCTATATTCAGCAAATAAATTATTAACTCTGAATGATTCCCTCAGCTCTATGGCACAGTCATTGCTGCCCCAGTTTTCTGTCTTGCATATGAAGCATAAAATATCATTCCTGTCCTCAAAGCCTTTTTTTAAAGAAATTGGTGAGATGGTTGAAGTCAGAATTAAGCGAGATGAGGTAACATCTTTTGGCAAAGAATATATAATTTCACAATTCTATGTTTTCAAGATCTTGTTCTGTTCTTGAATTGAAAAGGAGAGATGCCAATGAGATGAAGGCGGGGAAGAACCACCCTGCAATTTCTCTGACTTGACAGGATCTACTTAGATGCATCCATCAACAGCAAAATCTTCACATTTGGAACATACTTGGTACAGTGGTCTCAAGATAAACTTTTAGCCCTTTTAGCTCCTATCCTTACTCCTTTCTGGAGTTTGATACAACTCAGCAGTGTGACTTTTCACAGATACCAAAGGGTTGAACAGAAATCTGTAAGTCACCTACATCAGCCAGTGCAGAGATTTTACTGGCTGATAATGCTGAGCCTTACATACATAAGTCAGTATTTTTACTGAACTAAGAGGAGTTATGCAAACTAACCTAGATGTTTTCAAGATAAATTAAACTTCCCAGTGTCTTGACTCATGAGTTTTCTCAGATCATTCATAGTAGAAGATTGAAGAAAATAGTCTGGGCAAAAAGGACTTACTTTTTTATTATATATCTGTTCAACAGTAGAGGTCATTATCTCTGTCTTCCAAATAATGGGAAATGAGTGAGAAATGAAACAAGAAAGGAATATGATCTTCTGAAAATAGGATAACAAAGCAGGGTCAGAAGTTAGATTTGACTCAGTATCTTCCGACTTCCAAATCAGTTTGCAGACTGTCTGCTCGTATATCTGTATCTGTACAGATATACCCCTGAATAGCTACATTTATATATAACTCTTTTTATAAGTAAACCCATGGGGTTTTTTTCTAAATGATCATTAAGGTATGTGAGGAGCTATGTAGATTCAGTAATATTGTACTGTTGAGAACATTGTTTACACTGCTTGTTAGTGATTAGGAGGACAGAAACCAGAGAATAAAGTAGATGTATGAAATATTGTAGAGGAAAAGCTATTTGATTATGCAGGCACCTAAACACAGATATCTGGATAACTGACTTTCATATTGAAGTTTTTCAGTGTAATATGGGAAAACCTCACTGTATTAACAAAAACTGTTGGCTGAAAATGTAGTGAAAATGTCAGTCTCTTAGTGTAGTTAGAAATCCATCCACTGTATAAATTTGTGCAGTTATGTAAGATGTTTTGACTGGATGGTTTTTTTGTGTGAGACTTTTTATTCAATAATTCCTAAAGAAAAAGAACATTTTATTTTGGGAATTTCTTTCATGTTTCTATGAACATAAAATCTCAGTCTAGAATTGTAATAGTTGCAATTAGCTTCCAATGATTATTTCTCTTCTCTATAAATTTAAATAATACCATAGACATTTAATGAAATTTTATAAATCAGTTTAACGTAAATATAAATTTGCAATTTACATTTTTAAGATAGGTTTTGAAAGTCTGCAAGATGCTTATGGTTAAATATAATCATGGTTCTATTTGACTAGGGAAATAAAAATGGGATGATCTACCTGAAAGATCATCTTAATTCAGCTGGTCAATGGTTGTTCTATGCAGAGACACATCTTACACCACAGATATTAGCTCTGAGAGAAACAGTCATCTGTTTGAGGGTCTTGGCTCCAAATGCTTCCTGAGGAATTTAGAAGGCGAGGGAAACGGTTCCAAGTCTTCCTTCCACATTCTGACATCTTCCACTTCTGTTGCAAACCAGATGGAGGTACAAGTTACATCACGTGCTGAGTGACTCTGTTCCCTCAGTGCAGTCTGTGCAAGTCTGATCAGATGCCTTTCTTCTGGAGGCCAGGAGACAGAAAACTGTAGAGAAGCAGAAATTTCTCCTTGACTGAAACTTCCTCAGTGAATCAATATGGAGAACAACCGATTTAAATAAGACGCCATAGATACGTAAAAGTCAGTACATACCCAAATGTAGTCTTCATATTGAGCCCCTTAAGTCCTTTCTACTGGCTCATATGGTCATCCTACAACCAATTTGGAAGGTCATTCGATTGAACCTGAATGGTCTTCATTACACGAGGTGCAAAGCAGCTTTAAACCTGGCCCATGGCAAATACATTATTCACTTCTTAGGAAAAAATACCATAGCATAGGCAAGCATCACTATATTTTTTTAAGATCTTTTTAAAAGCTTTTTGTGTATTCATTCTTCTGCTATTATCCTATTTCTCTGTATCTGGATTTTGCTAACTTTTTTTTTTTTTTTTTTAAATGTCATTTTAAGCAAGCCAGGAGCAGAACAAGAAGAAAATTCACTCAAGGCTCAGGCTTGAACTCATTTTGCAGTGAGGGATTTATAGCAAGGGTTTTGAATTTATCCAGCTTGACACATGTAAATGTCTTTAGCCCTATTTCTTCTTTTTAGTGTGACAAACAGAAATCCTCCCCCAAAATAAAAACTGAGTCCTAAGAGATTGCTGCTGTTTTCACAGAGCTCTGCTGTGGGAATGACTTTTTGGCCAGGAAAAACCTCTTTGTTTCTCTTCTTTGTGAGTTTAATATTATTTATAAGTGAAGGGTTATTTATTGCTCCCCCCCCCCCCCAATATCCCAGGTAGTCAATGCTTTCCTGAGGTGTTTCTGTATCCTTCCTGAGAAATAAATTCCCAAAGTGGTTCACTTTGGGAAATATGTGTCATGATCTGAAGGTTACAAAAGACCTCTTCACTAGCTGTGGATCAAATACTACCTGAAGGTTTAGATGAAGGTTCTGAAATAACCCAAAGAGTCCAGTTGCATAAACTGGAAGAGAATATGCCAGTTTCCTTATTTATAAAAAAAATTATTTGTGGACCAGTTCTCTTCCTGGATAGTCCAGGCTAAACTGACCTTGCAGGATTCAAACTGAGGTCAATAACTGAGACTAGAATTGTTTTTTATATCAGTTTGAATATATTCCTCTTGGTGAGTATGTGACTTTGCAGGATTTTTTTGGGTAGTGCTTTGGTATAGTTGAGCTAAGTCCTTTGACTAACAATAGAGGGGGTTATGGATAATCAGCAAGTGCAAGTTTGACCATGATCTGACTAGCAAGTGTGTGAATGAATGTTTGATGAAACAGAGTAAACACCACCACTGCATGTTGTGAAGCAAGCAGATCTGTAGAAGCTACTGCAAATGGAGCAGTTTCTTGGAGATGTGGCTCTGTTATCTGTGCTTTGAGAACATGTGCAAATGTCAGTATTCTCTCTCCCAAACAGGCCTGAGTGAAAATCAGTTTTCCTACCCACAAAATGTAGTTACAATTTTTTGGGAAATGAAGTCATAAAATAAAAATATGATCTTGCAGAAACTTGTAAAGAAAATTTTTAGATATTTGCAAGCTTCATCCTCCTTCCCTGTTCTGCCCATGTTACTTGTCCATGGCCAAGTCATTCTTTGCATGAGGAAAAGTCTGGTCCTCCATTCTGACTCAAGTCAGAAGTTTGAATCTAAGTTCTCTGACAACAAGAGGCTGCTGCAGTTGTTAATTGCAAAATCAACTCTTCGATTGGATGATCTTTCAAATCCTCCTTTTCCCTGAGCACCATTACCAGAAATGTATGAAGTCATTCTCCAGTCATCCTGGCCAAATGAGTTATCCAAAATGCAATGCTCAGACTTGTCAAGTCGTGATAGCTAAGCAATTGGAGTCCCACTCTTAAAGAAATCCCACATGAAGCCCATGTGAAATGAGCTACTTTTCAGTGCAAAACTACTGAGCTTCGCTTATTTTCTTTTCAACATTCATGCACCCTTCTATTACACTTTATTATACACAGCTCCACAAGAGAATTTGATTATTACCAATGCATGAGAAAACAGTCCCCCTTCTTAACCTAGATTCCCTTGTCCTGAGGGTGAGTTTGGAAGTTATTTTTCCTTTCGAAGTCACCTTTGACAGAGGTGTCAATCTGCACTTGGAACGATGCAGGTTTACATAAAAAACAACAGACTGCAATTGAAAGTTTACAGATGAGGCAATTCTCATTTTGGAAAAGAAAAAAAGAAACAATAGGAAAGGAGCAGCTATAGGCTATGTAATAATTATAGAGCAACAATATTCAATGCAGAAAAAGCTCAGAATGCACCAGTTTTCTAAAATGTTTATAATGTCAGACAGTTTTATGATATTAGTTAAGCAATAAAGCAATTTTGAAGTCATGTATTTCCTGTAAGCTAATGACTGGACACTGGATGTGAAGCCCCATGAAAGGACTTGTCATTTTACCTCTCCTGTCATTAGCAGCCCAAAAGAGATTAAAACTCTATTTTATATCACGGGTGTCTAAAAATACAGAGGAAAGTAATTACTTTTAAATATTTTTCCTTTCTACCAATTTAAAATTATGTTCCTCTATTCAAAGTTCTGGCCTCCATCATTGCTTTTGTTTCTTATTATATTATTTTGTGGAAGAAGCAGACATCATGATTCTGTCAGTAAAATCCTGAACCAGTTCCCCCAAGATTTTAATAGCATCTGATTTATTGCATTTAGTGATTCTCTACAGCAACAAATGGATGAAGTGCTTTATAGTTTTAACATATCTTCACTTCTCTCTGCCTTTAAAACTCTAATCCCTTTTTGATTTAGGGACACAGACCAACAAACCAAACACAGTTCAGAAGATATTTTTCCAGAAACGTGAAATCTCTCATACCTATTTAAACCAAGAACTTATATGAAGATGGTTTTATACTGTGAAGCAGAGGGCCACATCCCTTTCACATGGAAATCATCATAATACTCCTGACTTCATTCAAAACCAGTATAACTTTGCTCATTTCTGTTAAATGAGTGTCTGACCCAAGGCTTTCCACAGAGAGCTGGTGGCCTTCCTGTGCATATTTCAATTTTGAAGAGTTTCTCTGGAGTATTTTCTGATAAAATTAGTGATTTTCCAAACACATTTTGTAGTAGCAGCTGTATTAGTAAGCAAGCAAAATTATCCAAGAACCAATCTGTGGTGGAAAGTTGCACATAGTTTTCTCTCTGCTCTCAGAGGCTTCATGCATCCAAGCTATTGGGAATAGCCCCTTGCCTAGACTTTTCCATGAATCCTGCTTGGGCACTGTATAGGACAGTGTATAGGACAGGTCAAAGTTCTTTTAGGGACTATGCTAAGAATTCAAGAGTTTGATAGACTGTACACAAGAGCTTTTGTCTATGACCTGTTTAGAAGTTGCTTTTAGATCTTAGGTACCTTTCATTGTTGTGTAGGAATTCAGTTTAATTGGGAAAGTGATTTTTTCCCTTAAAATTGATACTTGCACAAACTGCGTCCTGTTGATTTCAGAATTTTTATACAAGGTTGGTGTCTCTTGCACTGAACTGCTTTGAATGTTGAGCTAGTTTTATTAAACTAATGACTCGGATAAATAATTTCTATATTGTCTTCTGATACATTTTTTTCTGGAAAATCAAGATGATCCTACATGCACTATGCAAACTGAGTTTATAAGTCTTCTAAGAGTCTTTGTTGCTTACTGTGTATCTCTACAATTATGGTAAAAGTGCAGCTCTTCAGTTGATTCAATAATTATAGTCAAACTTCTGTGCAAAAGTGGTGAGCCTTGAGCAGTACACTGAAAACCAGTGTGAGAAATCGAATCAAGAAAAATAAGTATGTTTTGCAAACATCAATTTCCCTTTCTATATGGCCTGAATATCTGCAGTTACTATAAACACTGCAAATTATGTATCAGTAGAAATGATCAGCCACAACAAATGTCTGTATTTCAATCTGGAAAGTAAACAAATGAAAAAACATTGTCGGGTTGTGCTGTATAGTAGTTGTTCTCCATTTCAAATATTTCACATTCTGTACAAGAGCCTGAAGTTACCTGCTCAGAGCAGACTACTAAACAAGTATCTAGATTCTATTTTTCTGAAACAATTGCTTTTAGGACGTGGTGCTGTAATAAAATGTGCCGTCCTTCCACTGCCATGCAATCAACTGCATATAGGCAACTGCAATCTGACCCATGTGACAGCAGGTCTGTCAGAAATTTACTTCCTTTGAAGCAAACATTTATAGAAAAATGAATGCTTTTTTGCTTTATATTGTTGTTGTTGTTGTTTTCCTTTAGGTGAATACATCTAAGTTGCTGGCAGTTTCACTATTAGCTGGCTAATACTGGGATTGTTAATTTTCATTAAGTCGGTATGGAGCTTGATTCCCACTGTTCTTTCAACTTCCATTAGAAACTCTTTAATTGAAGCTCTTCATACAATATCTGTTAACCCTCACTGAGATGTGCTCAGTTTTTTACAGAAAATTGCAGCTGTTCCATTTGGGCCATTTACATCTGTTGCAGAAGGTCACCTACTACTTATGACTGAAATTGTGACACCTTAGGGCTTGTGGTATTTTATTTATTTATTTACTTACTTATTTATTAATGTCAAAAAATCCAGTCAGTCTGCCAATTCAGGGCTCTTCTAAGTTCTCTGCCAGACTAGTCTCAAATTTGAATCCTGAGCACATAACCACCCTATAAGTTAATGTTGCCATAATGTTTCCTGAGGTGCTGAAAGTGTTCTATTTCTGCAGTAAAATTTCCAAAAGCAATCAATTTTTGATAGTGGGGAGTAGATCGATGTTTCTCTTATACTGGTACCCACCAGGAGCCATAATCTAGGGACCTCTTTTAGCTTTTCTGCACAGTCTGACTCAACAATTATTTACTGTGCGCTGAGCAGAAAATGTTCTGCATACAGCATAGCCAAAAAGGGCTGGTTAGAGCACTCACAATGGATGCAGATGGTACAAGTCCAGCTCTTTTTCACCCTTGCTCTCACCTTAAGAGCATTTGAATGCTTCTTTTCCAAGAGAGTGATTTAACTATGAGAGTCTCTTCGGGTCTGCTTCTCAGATTTCTTAACAAACCTTTTACGTGAAACAGGAATACTTTCTTCATCTGTCTAAGCCCTAAAACCTAGAGTCAATCTGTTGTCTATCTGTGTTTTAAGAATTCATTCAAGAAGAAGCATTTTCTACGTGGCCAGAAAGCCATACATCTCTATACTAATTTCTTTTGGGTGGATAGAAATCTCAGCTGAGATTTATCTTACCAATGAGGGATTTGAATCGATCTCAGCTGAAAAGGAGCTATTGAATTACTCAGCTATTGGATAGAGGGAGGAGACAGCAATGCTGCAGAGGACCTCTGAGGAATGGCTGGCTTAGATGTGTCTTTAGCATTATGTCATTGCTAGAATGTGAATCTTGCAAGGCAGCTCTCTTCAGCCCTTATTAATGCAGTAAAAATAGAGTGATCACCTGTGGAAAACTATGAATGAAAAGGAAAGAGGTTTTTAGCTTACTGATAGCTTCTGTGTGTGAGTATTGCTCTAAAAGCATGAAGAGATGTATCTGTTAGTAATGTAGGTGGAGAGTCCATTTAATACTGTCAATACAGGCAGGGATAATACTTCCCCCATTTATTTTTCTGTGCATTCCCCAGCACCCCTATGTTACAACCATTAGAAGATTACTTCATGGTTTTATTATGTGAGCATTATATAGGTAACATTTTCCCAAATAAATGGCTATTTTAATGAATATTTGAATATCACAAATGTATTAACACTAAAATAATACAGATATTATTATCTTTCTGTTGGTTCTTCCTATATTACATTCCTTCCTTTTGATTACATACCTACTTCCTGAGTTACCTACTCCTTGTCTACTCATATGGCAAGTATAGTCTTTGGAAAAACTAAGAAGTTACACTCAATAATCCATTACAATCTCCATGCCTTCGACTGCATTAGAAAAAAGTCAGTAATGTAATGATGAGACTTATTTAACTTTTGAAAATATTTCTTCATTGGAGTACTATCTTCCAAACTTGGTTAGGGCTGTTACAAGAGGGAGTATTCCATAGCCTGCTGTCTGTTTTTGTCTTGAGAATACTTTGATATCTGATACCAGAATTACTGTTTAATTAGCTGTAGAAAGCATGGGTTTTTGCCCATGCATAAGTATTTTTCTGTACATATAAAATAGGAAATGTTCTGCTGTTGCCATAAACATTGTGTTTTGATGGCACAGTGCAGCCTGCATGTGGATGCGGGAGCTGTGCAACCACATGTCAGCCCTGGTCCCAGGAGACATGACTTGGACAACAGAGGGTGAAGGCTGTTGCTTTCATAGCACTTATTAAATCTACTCCCACTCCACTAAGTGATATCTGATTTCATATTATCAACCTCTTTGATTTTTTTAATTTCCCAGATGCAGATAACAGAGTGCACCTTGAGTTGCTGATTAAGTTTTTTTTTTGCTTAGCCTGAGCAGTGCTTATCCTCAGGTGAATTGTTTAAACAGCCTCTGCCAAGTCATATTTTACCATGAAGGTGAACCAGGCTTCTTTAATATGTCTAGAACCTAATGATATACCATCAATCCTGGTTTCTTAATGAAATTATCTGAAAAAAAAATCTACTTATATTTGGAATTACATACAATGTCTAGTATAGTTTCTCTGAGCCTCCATCAATCTTGGTTTCTTAATGAAATTATCTGAAAAAAAAATCTACTTATATTTGGAATTACATACAAATATCCAGTATAGTTTCTCTGAGCCTATATAGTATTTTGCTTGACCTTCACAGCTGTCTTACTTTGCATAAATATTGTCTTGAATTGATTTCAGGGTTTTTCTCTTTTCTTTTTTATTTCCTGGTAATACTTCAGTGGTTTCCCCATGTTAGTCTTAAATGCAAGATATAGTCTGTTCAGTTCAACACTGAATACCACGGTATGTTTCTCCAGCATATTTTGTCCCTTGGATTGTGAAATCTTAATGCAATATACACTGATGACAGCAGTGTTATCTCCAGATTCTCTGGGCAGCTTCTATGTTGTTGGGAAAGTACCTATTACATGATAGTTCCATCAGTCCTGCTCTATGCCATTCATAGTTTCCAGATGTTGCTTGTTTTTGTGCTTCTTGCTTTACAGCTCTACTGTTCTCTCTTGTGAAGAGATATTGTTCTCCCTGTCCCTACCTGAGCACTATTTTTGTATTATGAGAAGGCTCATGTTGCTATTTCAGCTCTGTTTGGCTCATCTTCCATGTATTGAGGCCACCTGATGCAGGACTTCTGCATTGGGAATGGTAAGTAACATTGCCTGCTCTTGAATTTGAGTGACAGTGTCTCTTCCCAGAAGTGGGCTCCTTTTATATGCGGCTCCTTTTATATATGTGACTATTTTTTCTCTTATTAGTTCTCTTTTGAAGTCTACATATCTGCAGCATTCAGCAAACCTATCAAGTGCTGTCATGAAATCTTCATTATTTGCCTTTTAATCCTGGCATTTTATTATAGCAAGTGAGCCTGATATTCTTGCTTGGAGGAAGTCACAAAGAATAATAGACTACTCCAGCTTTTGAGGTATGCTTTCCTGTCACTGTAAACCTGGAGAAAATAGCTAGGAAGGAACCAGTTCAGTTGCACCTTAAGAATAGTTTGATAGTTGGTTTCTTAGTCAAATTAGAAGATCTCAGTCAGCAGCTTGCCATTGTCACTTGTTCTTCTTGGTTTCCTTAACTCCACAATGAAAATCTGTCCTCTAGAAAATTTGCCTAAGTTATTATCTTTTCTTAATTACTCTAATAGCATATACTATGAAGCTAAGACAGGAAATTGGGATATTTATTGTACAAAACTATTTTCTGTGACTGAAATATATTAAAATCCATGAGGAAAGCTAACTTGTTTTGACACAGGACACATGAGAACAGCATGTTGTATAGCCCTGATGGTATGTAATCATATTATCTGATTTAGATCTGGATCACTGGTATCCTTTGCCGTTTAATCAGCTTCAGAAGTTAACCAGCTTATGCTGGTATAGAATGTTGTATCTGAAGGAAAATTGCTTTCCTGTGAAATGACAAAACTGATTAATATCCAATACTGTAGCTTCTGAAAATGGCTACGCTGTCTAGTTAACTATTTTAGCCATACCAAAAAAGGCAGTGATACATATTGAAGATTAATTATGTAATTGAAATATATGTTTAAGGAAAACTGACTTTTAATATAAAATTATTTTTAGGAACAGAATTATCAATGTTATTGTCTGAAGTTTTAATGAAAAATGGAAAAGCAAAGATTTTTTTAAAGATTTTGGTGAATGGTGTCTATCAAAGCAATTTTTTGAAAAAAACGTTTTTAACAAATACATTTTTTTCACAAAGTATTATTCTTTTATTTCATCCTTTTGAATTAAAAACTAGAACCAACTCATATTGAGATTTTTCTGAAATTGTTTCCCAGAATCATATTTTTTAACAGACCTAACACTCAAAATTTTGAATGAATGTCATCTTTTGCAAGAAACACGAGTCCAACCTAGTGTCTGCTGAACTCAGTGAGTATATGACTCATAGAGTCATATAATAATTTAAGATGGAAGGTATTTCTGAAGATCATCTAGTCAAAATCCTACTCAAAGAGGGACTGACTTCAAAGTTTTTTACAGGATACAGCTTTTCCTGGAAGACTCTATTCAGATGTAGACACCTGTGATAGTCTGTGTCTAAATATGCTTTTTACATATATGTTGGGGCTCAAAACATGACTTACTGCCGGTAAGGAATGTGAACCGCCGGTAAGGAATGTGAAGTTTGCTCTCACCGTTTGGAATGGCTTCCTGCATTTTTTCCAGTTGTGAAAGAGTTTTTAGCTTGGACCTCTGACAACATAAAGCTTTGATGTTCAATATTCAGATAAACATTCATTTTAGTGCAGTTCACACTTCTAAAAATACTATTTTTTTTCCCTTTGGTTTAGTTATGAAGCCTGCTGCACATGTATTGATGAAAATTATAAATATAAGTATGTCCTTTGCATTTTGTGCAATTATTTAATTTTGTGAGATTCTGCATGTGAGCATGATGGAGAAGGGAAAAGAGAAGAACAGCTATTGACCATCTTATTTGCCCTTCATGAGGGTTGAATGAGAAGTAGGAGTATTGACTCAGGGTTGTGTGACTGTCAGGAGCACTGGCACAGAACTGTGGAGGGGGTAGAATTTGGTTCAGACCTGTGCAGTGAGAGATTGTCGCTCTGAGTGGCTTGTGTGGGTGCACACACATCCTCCCCAGCAATCAACTTCTGCATGTACTCTTATGACTCCCCCCCCCCCCCCAATATTCACAGACAGTGTATACATATACATAGAAATAAACAAATATGCACTTGAATATACCCTACAGAAAGACAGTAGAATTTATAAGTGTCACATTCCGCATCTTAATTAGGTATTTTCTTTTGAATCTCATCTAAAGATGCAAAAGCAGGTCCCAGAGCATGTCTATTCATGTTGCAGTACCTTGGCTCTTGATTTTAAAAGCGTCTAATAGCACTCGATTTGTCAGTTGATATACATGTGATCTAGGATTTGTCTGAGTCTCTGACAACCTGCTCATTGGCACATGTCTGAAGCTGCCTTTATGCACATAAGGATTTTATTTATCATTTCATAAATTTTTAAATTAGACAATAGATACATAACTTTAGAGATATTTTGTGCAATGACATAGAAAAGCAGTTATGAAAAAAAGGATAAGAATCCATACTTTTAGTGTGCCTTATTTAGTTTGTCAAAAACACTTGAGCTGTTGAAAGAATCTAATGTAATTCAATGAATCCGCAAGTACATTTTCAGTCCATTGAAAATAACTGTCAATTCAAGGTTACTTCATAAAACTGAATCATGAACAAAAATTACTTGGTGAAGATGAAAAAGGCAAAGAATTAAAACAAATGAGGAAATGGTTATTAACAAATTAAAAATTAGAACAATAAAAAATGTTAATGGAGATTTATGGCATAAAAAATATTTTTTTCTTATATGATTTTTCTTTGACCATTATTGGCCTATCTATGTCTTCACTATGTAGAAAAATTATCTACTGACTTCAATAGCACTCTTTCAATTCATGCAGGCAACCATTTCCACTTGAAAAATTAATAAATATTATTCATGAGTATTTTCTTACAAAAATGGAATTGCAGAGCTATTCCTTTCTCCATACATTTTCCACCCAAATTCCACTTTTGAACTAGCATTAAAATAAGAATAAATTTAGTAATTCATAAGCTTATGTCATTGTATTTTTCTTTTACACATATTCTTATGACAGAAACATTTGTCTTTTTGTTAATTTTTCTTCATTTCTTGCCTTCAAATTGTCATTTGAAGCACGAGATTCTTATAAGATTACAATTATCTGCTCAGTGAGAAAGGTTATTTATCAAGTATAGAATTAGTGAAAACATAAAGCCATTAGTCTCTTTCTCCCTTTTGTTTTCTGTTCCAATTCCCTAGAGAACTGAGTTGCTGTCTAGACATCTGTATTTGTACAGATAGTAAAATTAACTATTGATCTGGCCTATATACAAAACTCCAAAATATGAATGCAAGCTGGATTTGCCAAAGGTGATGGTCCTGGGTATAGTCAGACATTCCTGGAAGACAAAAAGGAACAGATTAAATTTCTTTCAGCTGCAGAAGACCAAGAACATTGTTCTCTTTTCTTTTGTGTGTCCTTTGTGTTTTCCTTTCTGTTTCCTTCATGTCTGCACAAAATTAGGCATGTCTTGTGGCCTTTTAAAACACTGAATCCTGCTCAGTGTATGCAGAAGAGGCCTGGATTCTGATTCCAAACTTGAAAGACAAGTATTATTCAGTATTTCCATCTAGCTATCAGTATCTGTCCTGCTTCTCAAACATGGGGTTTCATGAAATCAGTTTGTATTCACTTTTAATGTGCCAGCATCTGTTTCAGATATGTGCATTGCTACAGCGAGGCACTGTGCTCCAAATGAGGCAGTAACAAAACTGTTCAGACCACACAGCTTCCTGAAGTGCTTGTCAGCAGCTGTACATGGTTGAGCAAGTGCAAGGGCTCCAATTCTGTTTCAAACTAGTCCAGGTGAGAGTTCAAAGAAGAAAGTATTATAGTATCTTTCTGTAGAATGAAATGGACCTGAATCTCAGAAAGGGCATAGTTTCATCATGCAGAAGCTTTGGCAGTAACTGAACTATATATGGCACTTCCACATCTCCACCCCTTGCTTGTTTCTGTTTCAGGATTGTTTTTAACCCCAGTCACTTCCCTCAACTAGTTTGAGTTCAGAGCAAAACCTCATGAGCAGTTGAGCTGACACTTTAGCAAGGGTAGACTGCTGGGACAGGAGAGTGGGAATCTTTTACAGAATCACAGAATGGCCGAGGCTGAGAGAGGTATCTGGAGGTCATTTGGAGGTTCATCCCCCTGCTTAAGCGAGGCCACCTAGAGTCATTTCTCCAGGATTATACCCAGAGAGATTTTTGATATCTCAAAGGGTGGAGACACCACAGTCTCCATTAGTGACAGTGACAGTGCTCAGTTGCCTTCAAACTAAAAAATTTTAAGCTTGACTGTCATTAAATATTTTGTGTAATGACAGCCAGCTCTAAATTAGAGCTAAGAATCACTTTTAGAAGTTCATAACTTCCAGCTCAGGTCTTCAAGACTTCAAGTACCTGTGTCTCTTTAAGACTGTGTCAGTCTACCTGGATGCATCTGTACTAGTCAGTTCTAGTGTGCTTTTGAATGCTGCAGGGCATGGGAATGTGATTGTTCTTGGTAGCCAAATCTCGACACACTGCCTAAAAAATATTCAGCCTGTTGTAATTATTTATGTCCCCCAACAATTCCCTCACGTAGTCTGCCAGCCAGAGCAGCTTGTGAGAATATACAATGGACAGTTTCCCTTCAGCTACTGTTGCAAATGCACCACCACAGCCACCCAGTCCTGGCAGTTTTTTAGGATAGATGCCAGCCATTCTGTGAATTATCTCAGTGCCTTCAGAACTCTGAGGCATATTTAATTTGCTGGTAAAAAAAGTGGCCTGTGTCTGCAGGATATCTGAATGTGTGCTCATCTCTGTGACTTGAGCTTTAGTGCATCAGTTTACATGCTCTTGACTCCTGTCTCAGTATATAGTGTGTGGGGGACAGGCAAGAACCCTGAAACTGCCTCTTTTCTTTTTATCTTAGTTTCCAAAAATATTTTCATTATCTCTTTTCTTTTAGAACTTGTCCATACCTTGGGTTATATTTGTGGATTTGCCTTCCTGAATAGCCCTCTGGACAAGAAAATCTATTTAATTTCAATTTTTTTTAAAATTGTCTGCATTAGAGTGGATAATGTTTTGACTCAGACACATGATAAACAAACAAATCAGCTTGCTTAATTTTAGCTGGAATACAACTTTTCAATGTGTTTTTAGGCTTGAAAGAATACACTTTAATATCAAAAAAAGCTCTGAGCAGATTTTTGATTGAAAACTGCAATTGCTTTCAGTATTTCCAGTTTATTTCAGAGCAAGAATGAGAAAAAAGACTTTTTTAAACCACAATATTTATTTTTAATTTCAGCTGCATTTGAGACCTCCTGCTGGCCTACTTCTCTGTGTTTTTCTCAATTTATATTTGCTATAACTGAGCTGGGGAGAGAATCGATCACTATATTTCGAATGCTGATGAATTTCTGTTCTTCAGCTGTATGCCTCTTTAACACAGTTATCTTTACTTTGTAAATACATATAACCCAAGAATGTACATTAGTGAAATAAGGTACTTTGTTTTAATAAATTGAGGATATCTACTTTAATAGTTTCCTAAGATCTGCAAGACACTATAAAGAGTTTAAAGCTATAGTACCATAACATAAAAGTGTTGCTTTATAAAGATCTAAAAAAAAAGACCCCCAAAATTATAATAAAATAATATTTATATTTAGGAAATGATTTTTGTACTATTGTTACTATTGTTGATCAATTGAATCTACAAATGATTAATTATATAAATTTATTGCATCATAGCCTCCTGAAGAAAGAGATGCCCTCAGCTTCTTCTTTTATTCATACCTTGTAGTTGCCTTTGTACCAGACATTTTTGAAACTTTTTCATGAGAGCCCATATTCTTTTGCTGTCTTTCTTTAAGGTGTGAAATTTATACTTTTCATCATGTACTCTGAGTTTCAAAATTAATTAAATTCTCCCACATTTCTCTTTTTGCTAACTTATTCTGTTCAGCCAATTGTTATATGATAACTTCAAGTGTGGTGAGTCATCCAAAGTGAGCACACCACACAGACATACAAATACCGGACTACTGTCTATTCTTCTTAGTGAAATTAGCTATTGATTGTGGTTGGCTGTGTCCTGTATTTCTCTTTCTTACAGCAATAGCATGGAAATGTTATTGTAAAATGCATATTTATTGACTGGGTGATTATAGGCATTTGTGTAGCACCTTTATTTTAAAATATTAGCTTTTCTAAAAATGTTTGTGCCATGTACTGACACCTACTTTAATAAAGCAGAAACTGCTTTTAGAAAAGTAGAATATGTATACAGTATTTTTACAACTAATAAAGAAAATTTGGTATGATTTATGGAGCAAGGAATTGGGCATGCATTAAAATTGAATATAACAACCATATATTTTTCGTGAGATGAGGTTCAAATCACTTATTTTTTCAATGGGCTTAAATTCTTAGTGATTATTTCCTTTTAAATGCATTTTATGAATAGCAGAAGCAGTAGAGAGACAACAAATTCTTTCTGAACAGTTTTCAATACAGTCTACAGTATTTGTGAAAGGCTTAAAATTAGCATGTTTGAATGAAGATTTAAAATGCTATAATAAATATCATCCTTTGTGTTTCCATAAAAGAACAGCACTTTCAAGTGAATTTGATGCTTATGGAAAGCATAGCATTGACTGGTAAAGAAGTGAAACTCTTATTTATTGTCGCTAGGTACAGAAAAACCGTAGCAGAATAGCAGTTCCCCCTGAAGCAATGGTGTGTCTTACGTGTGATATGGAGGAAGATTTTATCCTTATATCTCTGCAAAAACATCCAATGAGACTGTTGCTTGTGCAAAATAGGTAGTTAACATGAGCATATAGTTTCCAGAAATTCGCATGAGAACTGCCAGAAAATTAACTCAATGGGTTTGCACATACTGTCAAGCAAAATTTCATCAACTACTGACCTTTCCTTTCTGGCCCCTCCACAGGGCCTGAAGGAGAAAGGCTTTGTGGTCTATTCTCTGGTGCCCAAATAGTATATTCAAGTTACACAGGACAATAAAAACTCATATTCATGTAGGAAAACATGCTAAAATCTCACCCTGACTTCTTCAAATCCCCCAAATTCTCAAACCCTTTCATCACTTTGCCAAAGATACAGCTTTTAATTCTGCAGCTTTCAGGTTTATGAGATCTGGTATGTTTATACTATTTCCCTCTATTTCCAGCATTGCAGGTGGGTGGGTTAAAACATGCCTTCAAGTATTATTATTTATGCTTTCCAGAAATGTTGAAATTACTTACCTGTTCACTGCATAGTACAATGTCTGTCTAGGCCTTAAAAGCCTAAGGGGAAGCAGAAGACAATTGCCCTCCAGGCACATTCCTCCATGACAGCGAAGACATCTGCTTGCTTGCCAAAGATAGCACAGAAATATTTACACTATTAAAAAGAAAATTCAGCATGAAGAAAATCAGCTACATAAAAATATGCTGGGGGAAAAAAAAGCAAAAAGACCAATGATAGAACCTAACAAGTAAGCATATGTTAAACCATGCTGACTCCCTTCCACTTTGCAAAACCACATGACAGTGAAGAGAATAAACTGAGTTTGGAAACCAAGACAGCTTAATCACACATAAATGCCATTTTGAAATCTCACTATTTCTCTGCCCCGCAGGACAGATAACACAGTTTCTTCATGACTGTCAAGTGTATATCATCAGCACTGGCCCTCACACTCTGTGGTTCTCAGTGCCTTTGGGACTCTCCCATGTTGATTAGATTTAATTGCTATGGCTGAGCAACTCTCTTTTCCTGTAAGGTTAATGAAAGTTCATATGTCAACACTACAGTCCACTAGACCAAAATTATGCTAATTGCCACATACATAGAAATACTTGACTGAAATGAGGTATAGCTACCTAAAGTTCTAGAAAGATTATTTGGATGGAGAAGATGGTGATGTCATGGCTCTCTGGAGGTATCTGGGGAAAAATCTGGTACTATATTCAGACAATGTACACAATAGGAAAATGTGGCTAGGAAACACAGCAGCATACTGCAAAACAGTATCTCAGTTTATTAATTATTATCTAATCTTATTATTAATCCTCTTAATCTTATCTAGCTATTAATTTTCTTTTGTTACCATGTGATCTAAATATTTTGCATGTTTAATTTAAAAAGTATCACTTCAGAATAAATTTATTGATTCAAGTCTTTTTTTTTAGGGCTGCATCATGTTCCCTTGTTTATTATTAGACCATATACTAATATCTTTGAACAGGATTTCCAAGGCAGCTGCCAAGCAGCCCAGCTTTGGGCTTAGTACTTTTTCTTTACTGCCTTCTCTTTTGACTTTCTGTTTTAGGAAGGTTGGACAGCCTATAAATTTAAAACAGTGAAAGGAGAGAAAGAGACTGCATGATCTATGTTTGCCAGTTGAACAAAGACAAGATACGAGTGAATTGGAATTTTTTTCATAGAAGAGTTAAAACTCACAGTTCAGCTACTAAAGATATAGGTCCTTTCATATTGGCTTGAGAAAAGGTGAAGTGCAGGAAGTGGAACCCCTGTTTTTCCAAGGCCAGTCTTCCATTTTGACTCTTCTCATGATCTAGTGAGGACACTGGCTTTTTACATTTCCATGATACAGAATGTGGATTCTTTCCTGAGGGTAAAAAGACTGCAAAAGGTTATAAGGATAGCTTAGACTGTAGGAAATTTGACTGCTCGCAGATTTGAAGTGAGGTCTTAGTCTATATTTTCATTGACTGAACTGAAAAGTAAAAACACTATATGTTTTGAATATGTATTGCTGTGGTGTGTCATGCCATACACTGAAAACTTAAACTTTATACAAAATGTACACTCAGTGCAGCAAAAAGTCCTCAACAGTTTTTATAGACAACTCTCCAAATACTTACTTTATTTAAAAAGATTTAGAAATATATGCTTTCAGAAGTTTTAAATATACCTAGTGTGTCTCATCACTGTTAAACCTAATCTATCCAATGAGATAAGTGTCAAGTACAGCATCTTCTAAATTAACAACATTTTTTAGGAGGATAAAGCTTAAGCAGAGAAAAAAGACATTCCCCTGAGATAGGAAAGTCCTGAACTTTTATTGCCAGTGTTATACTCACGGCCATAAGGACTTCCCCTTATACTAAACAAATGAACGGTCAGATTAAAACAACAGGTTGGCTTTCATTCTGAAGAGTCTTAAAACATTTTGTGGAGGTCCAGAGACATCTAGAAATAAACTATTTTACAACTTTATTTTATTTCTCTACTTCACAACACAGTATTAAAATACTATTTTAGGTTACAAATGCTAATTACTATCTGAGTTTTCTCCTGTTCCATAGAGACCTCCACAATATCTTCTTGATTTTTTTAGACCAAAATTATAAAATACTACTGAAGTAATTATTTTGTATTTGACTGTTTAGCAACAATATACACATGACTACATTGATTTTATTTTATGTTTAGCTGTTATTAGATATCAGGTAACAATTCTTGAAAATATTTTAAATTATTTTAGCATCCAGAGCATTTATGAAAATTAAAAAACCCAGACACTCAGCAACATTTTAATAAAAACAAGGTCAAAATGTAAAAGGAGGGAGCTGCTTTGTCAATGAATTTACGCTGGTATGCATTTTATTCCTCTTCTGGTTAGCTGGGACATTCTAATAGCTTATTGCTTCAGATTTGTATATTCATTGCTGTATTTCAGGGAAGCGTATTCTAATATTATTAAAAGATTGTTTATATGAGTTTGGAATATTAAAATGCCATATTTTATCTTTGCATATTTATTAACATAACAATATGTGGTAGGCTACTTTTATACTATTGTCATTTGTACCACAATAGCCAAGCATCTTGTCAGGATTTACATTATAATTCAGTATTTTCAGTGGCTTTTAATTCATCAATAAAACTTTGCTCTAGGCTGAAATCTGACAAGAAAATTCTATGTTCAGGATCATATATTTTGCAACAAAAAGGACGCTTTAAAATCAGAAATAATTTTATTGGGGTATTATTTTCCTTTTTTATTGTTTTGCAGAACAGCTGATGGTGTTGAAGATGTCACAGAAAAATTATCAGTCAATTTCTCCCCACTCTTCCATCAGTTTATAGCAATATGTTAAGGGCAGCTGAATCACACTTCACATAAAACTCATATACTCCATTGCAGATACATGCTGTTACCTCCACTCTTTTTGTGATTCCCTGTGGGATACATATATTCACTTTCACTACTCAAATTTCATGCACTAGAAACATTTTGCTAGGTTGTGTAACTTGTAAAGATTAAAAATGAGAGGAATTCACAAGTGTTTGATTTGCCTGAGATGAAAATATCTGTCAATTCATAAAAAAACCTCAAATAGGTAGAGATGAAGAGACAAGGAAGAAGTAGGAAGGGAATGTGAGATAAGAAGTGAAGCATCTGCATGCAGCACACATCCAGGAGACATCCAGGGAAGACACATGGTGGCAACTGAGCAATGGAGTGAGTGAGTTTCTGCAGTGACCATTTGAAGCTAAGGCAGAAGGAAACAAAGCTGTAGTGGATAAATAGGAGGGATGAACTTATGTTTCCATGACTAGCATACTTAAGTATGACTTAGACACACACACAGGCTTTTGAATAGCAAGTGACAGTAATCTAAATATGTAGATAAGTATTCTTTCTTCTCAGAGTTCTTCTAATAAAGTACATATTAAATTAATGCTGGAGTATATGTTCAGCTCATCAAAAACATACAGTCCAGTCTATCTCACCTACACACCACCTTCACCACACAGACTTTTAGAATTGAGCCAATCAGTACATAGATGTAAATGTTTCTGTCATCCTAATTTGGGACACATTTAGAGTGAGGTGAATAACACCTTAGAAGCCGAAATTCCTCTTTTCTGATTATAAAGGAAGCCTAGGATAACTAATTCAGATGTAAACGCTGTAGGTAACTGAGGCTTAGCTAGAAGAGGCCCACTCATGGACATTGTAATTGAGACTACTTTATCTACCATGCTGCTTGCTCTCATAACTACCACATCATGTATTTAAGTTTGTGAGCTTTGGAAGCACAGAATTATGGATTTTTCACCCAGGACAGTATCTTCAAATACCAATTTCACCATGGTCTCAATCCCCCATTACTTTTTTTGAATGTAAAAGAGATATACTACACTGCTGGGGCTTTTCTTCTCTTGATTGACTTCCAGCCTCCTGCTGAAAACCACTTTCCAAAAGTAAGTCTACTTTACCAGTCTACCTTAAGACACCTGTAAGCCCAGAGTCATTGATTGTCCCTTATAGTAACTGTCCTCTTGGTGTTTGGCAGCAGTTCCAGTGCAGGGGAACAGTCCCAGTGCCATCCCCAGCCACAGCAGACTCCAAGCAGGATGGCACAAGGAAAATCCTACTTCCTTCCCTTCCTCATCTTCTGTTCTAACAGCTGGACAATGTCAATATGCCTTTCAGACTTTCTTTCTGTGTTTTCACACTGGAAATAAAAGGGGGGGTTTACAATTGATTAGCCATTACTTAGTTTTAAGGACATATTTGTGGTCCTAAACTAAACATTTTCCTTAGAAAAAAAGCCAAACTGGAAGATTTGAGCAATGATCAATGCACAGGTAACACATACAGAAAATGTTACATTGGCAGAGACCCTGTGATAACACAGAGTATGCTTGGCAGTAAAATGAAATTAAGGTTATGTGTACTGCAGTGCAGAAAAGAGAATGCCTTTTTGAGAATGTCTTATTTCTGAATGTCTAGCACACCCTTTTTCCTTTTTCTACATATGTCATTTGGGATGAAGAACTGAGACATATATACAAGGTAAGAGCAGTGAAGAGTTTTGCATGCTTTGTAATTATGTGGTTGTACAGATTATTTATGCACTAACAACAGAACTGTCAATTGATCTCTTAACAGTCACCACCTAATCTTAGATCTCAGAGCAAGCAGATTGTAAGGACAGAGTTTAACACTGAAAATTGTCATGGAATTTAGATTAAATGCACAGAGAAAAAAAAAAGATGAATGGATATTTAAAAAACATGAGCATGCAATATGCAAATCAAAATATTTACCTTGGATTTCTCTATTGAAATAGCTATATAAATTAATATCTACCTAATTACTTTAAATACAAAATAAAACCCAGATGTGAAATGATGTGAGCTGTTAGCAAGGCGAGAAACAAAGTTTCTGTATAAGAGGAATGATTATGTTCTGTATTTTATAGCAGCATTAACTTCTTCAGTTGTAACAGAAAAAAAAAAGAAGGAAATAGGAAGAAATAACGACAATAGAAAAGCAACCTGGATAAATGTCATTGTCCTGTTTTACATCTGTATTGGCTGTCCATTTTATTTGAAGAATCAGTATAACTAAACATCTATTTTACTAAAATAAAACTAATCAAAATGGCTGGTGACAGAATACAATAATTTTCTTTGTTATGGCTTCCAAAATTTTTAGAATAAAGAATGTCTGTTTTGAATAATGTCCACTAGTGTTTGAATGCCTTAAACAATTGAAGTCAGTATTTTTTCTCTTAGCTTTAGAGCAAAAGTTAGTTCTGCAGCTAGGCTCACCCATCAGATACATCTGCTTATATAAACAGAGAAATATATCCACAAACGGAAATATTTGGTTTAAAAAAATGAATCTGTTCTTTAAAAAACCAGCAAAAGATCCACTGAAGTATGGAAAGGAAGTACTATTATCCCATATAAAGAAAGAAAGGATATAACAAATGATGCTCCAAATTCTTTTTAAGAAGAAAAGCATATGGCATACTCTATCCTACCATTCATAGTAGACCTGATTCCAATTAGTTGATATAATCAGGGATTCCTGGTCCAATTCACATGTGTTTAAAATATTTTAACTGGCAACAGTTGATTGCAGATCTGAAATTTATTTGTTTGAGTATCATTGTAGAATGTAATGGTTTTCATAAATTCCCGCTATTTTTCAACACATCCTCTGCATGATCTTGATCGTAATCCTAGAGCACCACAAGAAAAACTGGAAAATACATGGCTGCATACAGTACCAACAGACATAATCTGAAGAAAGCAAGTGAACCCTTGAGGACTTTATTCCATGGAGATAAAAATACCTGATGAGGTGAAAATTCTGAAGCTTTTTTCCTTTTTATGACATAGTGCTTAGAGACAGAACATTTTACAAATTTATTTTACAAATGTACAAGAAAAAAGTAATAAAGTATCTTCCTTGTCTCACATTTTCACATTTTACTGTAAATTATACTCTTCCTTAAAAGTAATATTAATTTAGGGTTAGATCCATGAAAAGATTTAAGCACTGCAATATCTAGCATTTTATGAAGTCTTTAAAGCATTTTGCTGCCCAGTGGAATTCCCCCATTCCCCTGCTTAGGCTTCTCATAAATGCCTGGAGAAAATTAGGTACCAAGAATCAAGGTCAATAACAGGAAGAAGAGTTCATTTTTAAATATAAGATCCATTAAAAACAGCAGGTAACAAAAGGAGACATTGGGCTACCTAATAGGACACAGTGAAAATAGGGCTTGAACCCAGACATTTAAGTCCCAATTACAAGATACCATTTCTGTACACTGCTTCCTGACACCAGGTGCTTATTCCAACATCTCTGAAAGAACATGGCTAGCAGAAAAAGAGAGTTTGCTTTTCTCATCTGTTCGCTCAAAATTTCCACACAGTGCAAAAATATAAGGAAATAGCTTTCCCTTACTACTTCCTGTTGAAACTTTTTTTTCCTCTATAATATGAATTTTTGTTGGACTAACAAACATAACTTCCTTCCAGTGTATAGCCTACTCCTTTGAACAGAGACTAGGTGTCAGTAAACAATCACTACTCTATGTTAAGTGCTCAGTAGAGCATATAATCAAAGATTCTTTCTCTATCCACTAGCCTGTGAAGTCATGCTTAAATATTGAATATTGAACATATAATCATTTTTGAATGAGTGAAATAGCTAAGCCAAAAGGAACTAGAGTTGCTTTTGCTTCACAGGGCTGCAGAATAGAAACAAGCCTAGTGTTAACAACACCAGCATGGATATGAGAGACAAAGATGGGATGAATTTTTACATGGGACATCCTCAAAATCTGGAGAAGTGACTTTCTTTGCTTATGAAGCTGGAGAAAACAACATATCCTCATGTGACAGTAACATACTTTGTGTCAGCCAGCAAGTGTGCTATCAATGTCTGCTGAACTTGGCCTCGCAGATAATGTGGAAAATACCATTTCTGTTGGTGGTGGTGGTAATACCTAAAAGCAGTGCCTACTCAGGGACACCTAAAGCATTCTAAAATTATGGCTGCTGAATATGAGGTTTTAGAACCTAAATTTTAGATAACAGCATCACAGAATGGTCAAGGCTGGAAGGGAGCTCTGGAAGTCATGTGGTCCAACTACTCTGCTCAAGCAGGGCCCTTTAGATCCAGTCACCTAGCTGGTTGCTCTAGTCTCCTAAAGAAGATTCAGGCACTTAAAGGAGTTTTTCAGATAGATTTAGGACCTTATCCTAAACCTTATCCTGTCCTTTTTTCAGACTAGTCCCATCCTATTAATTTTTTAAACATATGTCACATACCAGTCTTTTGATAACTGACTTTTTATAAGAGAATCATTCCTTTGTTCCTAAACACAACAAATTAATAAATATAACTGAGCCATATATCCATTCAGAAATAACAAATATACAGAAATAATTTATTACTATTCCTTCATTTTCTTTTCCAATTCCATTTGATTTCTCTCATCCTAACAGATGGCATACCAATTTGAAGTTATTCTATTGAAACACATTTCAATCATTGCTGAAAAGCTGTTGTGAAATTAAGTATCCACTGATAATTTGAGGCTGAAATCTTGCTGTCCCCTCTGTAGTATTCTGCATTTATATACTCTCTGCTCCAAATGTTAAGGTCAGAATTTTCAACTGATATGACTGATGGAAGTAGCCAGTGCTTTTTCTAGAAGTGAATTATGAGAGAAATGTCCAGGTGACTGACACGTCAGCAGCACCCAACCTCTTGTAAGCCTTTGAGGAGACTTAATCACAAGTGTAGTGCAGACATTGAGGTTACCAGACAACAAAAAATGTTCTGAATGTTTACTCTGTCTGAGACTGGAATAGCACTGGCAAATCACAGCACAGGTTTTGGTCTGGTGCCTTGGAAAAACAGCTACTGCCTCCTTGCCTGTAGGCAACCAGTCTCTGTGGCCATAGCTTATACCTGGCTTCTGTCCACTGACTGTGACATGTCACTCCAGCTGACTGGTCCTGAAAAGAAGAATCCAGGCCTCAGCGAGATTTCAGGGACACAGAGGTACACAAGCATTTGAAACCGATAATGATCAATAACAGTGATGTCGGCAATGGAGGCAGTAGTAATAATATTTTGAACAAGAGCAATCTTCATTTGGACATAAAAAGTTCATGGTGCTTGGACCATACCACAGCTGCCTTTATTTCTCAGCTATTTCCATCTTTTGACAGCTCTGTAAACCTCCTGCCCCTGGCTTGTTTCTGATCTCCATCACATGACAATTTAATTGACAATTCAGCTATTTCTTTATGATCGGTTCAGTGTTTATTCCTACGATTCCTTAATTTTCTACCCCTAAAAAGTCCTCTTGTTGTCTGCACTTTTTAGTATTCCTGATGGATGAATGATCCCGTTCAATACAGGGTTTCAAAGCTGAAAACTTTTCCTTAGCTGACAGAACTAATGCATTTTATTTTGCTATCTTTATTCAGCAGGATTCAGAGATTCCAATGATACTGTACTTCTTTACTGCTTTTAACTAGACCACGGGAGATTATGAATTACTAAACCTTTGGATTTATTCTTTCTTTTCTTTGCAGAGAACAAGGAGATTGCAAAGGGTCTTGTCTCTACTGCTAATTCAACTTGTGCATAACCTATAAGTATGGAAATCAAGAGGATAATAATAAGCCAGGTCCCTTTCAAGTACTGGTATCTGGTGGTATTTGAGGTAGCACAGCAGTGCTATGGATGAGATGGGAATGGCTGAAGTAATAAAGAGTGTTTCCAGGTGTTAAGCAAAGGCTCAAAGTTAAGTGCTGTGCCCATGACAACCCATCTAGTGTATGTAGACCTGGCATAGTGTCCTAGTGTCCTAATGCTTTGGTGTGTAAAAGCTGGGAGAGACCTTCAGTCTGATATTCCTTTTTTCAACTCCTTCCTTCCTTCCTTCCTTCCTTCCTTCCTTCCTTCCTTCCTTCCTTCCTTCCTTCCTTCCTTCCTTCCTCCCTCCCTCCCTCCCTCCCTCCCTCCCGCAGTTCCATGGGAATTCTTTTCTACATTAGTGCACTGTGGGAAGAGCTAGGTTACAAAACTAACAGATTAGGGACAGTGAGGCAGTGAGAAATTAGCATTATTTAAAGTGTAACAAGCATTTAGACTTAGTGAAGCCTTACAAATTCATGTTGTTCTGTCTCTTCACAAACTATGTTTCTTTTTATCAAACTTCGCGTTTGGTGGGGTTTGGGGGTTTTTTGAGAGGGAGGGAGAAGGGAATTTCTGGGATTTTTTTTTCTCTGAAACAATGGAGCTTTTTTTTGAAGACAAGAGCTGAGTAACTCATAAGGTAGTATATAAAATAGAAGGGAGAGTCAATATTAGAAAGAGAAAATAAAGCAAAGGAAAGTAGCTTGTTTATGGTATGAACTACAAATAAAGGAGGTAGAATTATCATTCTAAGAAACATTTAAATCTAGATTTATTGTCAGTTTATCCCAGATAATGAAATATGTCAGTCAGTGATGTAGGAGAAGCTGGCACCTTCTAATTCAAGAAGTTTCCGCTAGCATAGAATTGTCAAGGTTGGCTAAATATGACCTGCTGGCTCAGAAAGCCTGTAAGCCCGTTTTTTAATCTTTCCATCTTTTAAATGTAGTTATTTTTTGGATATCTTTAGGAGACTATTTTTTTTTTCTGTTTGTTTGGGAACTGTAGGAGAAAGAAGCAGTTAAAATAGGTGAAAGAATATGCTGCAATATGAATTCAAAAGTGTCATTTGAAAATAAGCAGGAGGCCACCCAGACTGGTACCCTCTTTTCATTTGTGGTGACTCCTAAAGAATGCAATTAAAGAGGCCGTAGTACACTCAGTTGTGCCATAGTACCATGGTAAGCATTTTGCATCTGTTCCCATAGCAACAACACTGCAAAACAAGTTGTTCAGGCTACAGTCTCAGTCACATTGGTATGGGGAAGCTCTCCCTGGCAGGGTAATAACTATAACTTTCTAGGTCTCAAAAGGCACTGTTTAGAACTGTGCTACTAAACAATGACATACTTAACAAAGCCTTAAGGTACCAAAGAAGGATGAACTGCAGATGGGATAAATATAGTTCTATTTGTAAAAAAAATTCGTTATTTCTAGTGACATCACTTTAAAGAAAAACAAAACAATTTTGCTGGCTATAGACACAGCAGGGATTTTAAAGTACCTTGAAATTCTTATCACCTGGAAACCTGTAAGAAATCATAAACAGTAGAAAATTACTAATCAGACCCAATTGTGGTTTTGCTAAAATAGTGTTATTGTTTCTGGCATTGCTAGAACTATTTTTTGGTGTGTAGGTGAATGTTTATTGGTGATCTGTTTTTAAAGAGTTCAGGTTTTTGTAATGTACAAGATAAGAGAACAAAAAATTTCACCCACTGGATTCATTATGTGAACTGAGGTTCAATTAGATATTGACATTCTTTCCTCAAAAGTAAACAGTTTATTAATGTCTTATCAAATGTTTCTGCTATGTTGTATTAGAAGGGAACAGAAAAGAGTCCTGTGTAAAAAAAAAAAATGATGAATGATAAGAAGATGAAAATATAAGGACTTCTTTCTTATGTGGAAATTCTTCACATTAAAACTGCAGGGGTTAGTTGTTCTACCTAATAGTTCAATAAGATGTACCAAATTAGAATACATTTTCTTAACACACTTCTTCCATGGTAACAAACACAATAGTTAAGGATGAAAAACAGTTTCAGATATAACCTCTAATTTTCACACCTGCATAATACTTTAAATCACCCCTTTTAGGGAAACTTTCTACTATGTTCTGTGTCCAAATTAGTTTTTGTTTTGTTTCCAGTTCTTTTAGGTTTAATGATACTCCAGCCAGCTATCTACAAGTCAAGGAAAATTACGTTTGTAATTTTAAAAATATTAACTCTATTTGTTTTAAACAGCCTGTCTAGAATAATCCAAAATATTATATAAGAAATTTAAGCCTAAGTCCAAGGAGGGAGTTGAACTTAACCTGGCAACAAAATTAGGCAGGTCAACTGACAGGCTTGGGACTTGCTCCATCCCATAGGAATTTTCATTAGGGCTACTGCCTCTCTTAAGAAGATTTTAAAAAGTCACAGAGAGTTTTTGTCACAGAGCCAGTTGCCATGAGGGCAGCTGGGAGTTAAAGATATGTCTTTCAGTTGTATCTGGGCCATATCAAGAAGAATACTGTATTTTAAGCAATGTTTCTCCTTTTTTTTTTTTTCCTTTTTATCAGTTCCAAATGGTTGACATAAGCATGTTTCTCTTTGATCCAACATGTACTGCAAATCCTGCTCATAAGTGCTAAGTCACTGAGAGGCACATCTTCAGAAAAGGACACTTAATTACAAGCTTCTGTTTAAATTTGGTCAATAATGTGTGGACTTGAAAATCAATGAAGCTTTATGAGCATGTTGTAATTATTTTTACTCAGATGATGAATTCTGATCAAACAGGGACGCAGCACAAAAACATTTACAGAGTTTGTAAAAGAGCTATGTAGAGATTTTCCTACCACTGTAGATTAACTCTGGCTTTCCTTTCTACCATACCAAATAGGATGAACTTTAACCAATCATCCTCAGAATAAGCACTCATTTCTGACTTTGTGATAAATCCAGATTTGATAGATCCAGACTTTCCAGCTAGTTGGATGGTTATTCTGATGTGGGAGATATGAATACAAGAAAAAAGAAAATAGATGGTTGCTCTGGTGGGAAGACTGGAAAAAGATCCTTGCAAAAACTAATGTTAGAACATCTTAATGCCAAATTCAATCCACAGCTCTGAGGTAAGCCTCCGGAGTCTCTATAAAATACACAGGGATGACGAGATTCCTGAGGAAAGGAGTCTGTTCCAGATGCTACAGTGAGCCATTACCCCATATGCTTTGACAGACTGTCTTTCCTCCTTGTTTTAGTCCATTGAAACTTCCCAAGGTTTGTTGCCAAGATCAGAACTCTTGTCCAGAGTTTATCTCGTTTTCTGGAGCTACAGTCTTAATGGGCATGCTAAGTCCAGTTCTTTCTTTTCCTATATTCTGGATTTCTGCTTCTAATATCCCATTTTGACAGCTCTCTCCTTCAGGAGGAGTCTTTACTCTGAATCATGAAGGACAGTCACAGATATTCCTGGCTTACTCCCCGCTCCCTCGCTGTGGCTGGTGTTGGCCAAGGTCTTTCCACTATAACTCTGCAATGGAAAGACCATGCCATTGATGATGTGGATTTATGGTAGGGTTAGGCTCCCTCCAGGAAGACAGAATCATTAACAGTTGCATCTAATTACCACCAATTATTCCTGCACCGCAATTTTTCAGAAGACACAGTGAAGCAGATTTTCATGACAAGTATGAAAAGCAGACTGTGCAGCCATTCCTCCATTTCTAAGCCTCATGCCAAACAAAGAGTATTAAAGCCCTTAAGGACTAAGATCTCCAGAATTTCTAAACATGCATTACTTTTGGAAATTACTCAACTGCTCTGGCTAAGCTAAAAAAAAAGTGGAACAAAAATAAGTTTGATCTGGGGTAGGCAGCAAGGACATCAAAAAGAAATCAGTGTAAAAAATACAAATTTTATAAAGTTGCAATGTAACAGAAAATGAGGCAGTCCAATGAGAATTCTGACAGAAGGTATAAAAGTATATTGCCTGGCTAGCTCCATATTTTACTCAGAAACAAAGAGAAAAGCCCCAACCATTTTGTGAGGACTCTGGAACATTTTTAATAGCAGATGGAGAAAATGGAAGAAACAACAGCTGAGAGCAAGAAAAGAAGGAAAACCACATTTTTTTTTCGTAAGAAAAGCAAAATACTTCTAATCTGTATTGCAAGTTCATATTCTTAGTGGTTAGTTGCAGGAGAAGCTGTTGATAGAGTCAAGAGGGATTAATGGCAGGAGAAAGCTGAAAAAAGTGTATTCTTCGCCAGCCAATACAAGTGAAAGTTCTTGGAGAATAGCTGGGCATGACAAAGCAACTTATTAAGAAGCTTGATTTTCTCTTAACTCTGACAGAAAACAACTGCCTCAGTACTTCACTGATATCTGGGTAGTCAAGGTGAGAAGAGATTGAGAAGAGTTTATGACTTAGTTTTTCAGCAGCAGTAGTCAAAGTAAAAGGCAAGTAAAGGGCAAGAATTGAGCTCAGCATTTTCATTTTCCACATGGGACGTTGAACATTACATTTGCATTTTATATGTTACATGAAATTTTCTGAGCATTTCCCTTCTGACATTTATGCCACATGAGATGGTTGAGTATTTGTTCACTTGAATTAGTGCTCTCACTTTTAAATTATGGTAGATTCTTGCTGACAGGAAGATACATACTTTAGCACAAAGAGAGCATGGACAAAAGATAGAGGAGGAGAGGAAGGAAAAGGGGAAAGAAAAGCAGAAAGAATAGAGGGAGCGATGAATAGAGGAAGGCAGAGAGGAAGGGAGAGAACATTTTTGACAATCTTTGATTCTTTGTTTGTTTCCTAAATTTTCATTAATGATAAGCTACTTCAGAACTCTCAATCTTAGTTTCTTGTCTTTAAATGTAAGATAAAATTACTGAAATAATTTTCTCTGGTGCTTTGAAAAACTGAAATAAGGAGCAGCTTGTACAGGAAAAAGAAAGGAATTTTTCTTTATATTTCTGACAAAATGCTTCTTTAAACTGCTCAATTTTGAAAAAGCTGTTCCTTCTTACTCAAGAAAAGGTAGAAGTTTGTTAAGAGAGAAATCAGAACCATCTGTCTAGGTTACGTATGTTACCTAAGTTTTCTTTGCTTCAACTTTAGTCTCCTAAAGTCTCTGTTGATTTTCTAACTCCATAATATTATGGAAGTGTTCCTACCCAGACAATTATGGGAACTTTCAGATTTCTGTGCACAGAAAAGGATGTTGATAAGGTAATAAATTCTAATTTTTTTTTTTAATACTCTTAGGTAGTGTTAGAAAAAAATAAGGGAGACAATTTACTAAACCAAGTGTATCTCCAGGTTCTTATAAGTCCACAAATTGGAGAGGGTAGTATGGGTCACAAATCAATGAGAAGAGGGATGATGATGCATGGCCGTGGCTCAGTTTGGTGAGAAGTGTCCTTGCTCCAGATAGAAGAAATAATTTTTCACTCACTCTGCCCCAGTGCAAGTGGTTGTCAGACAAATTCACAAGATGAAGAGATATTTTAATGTCTTTCTTTATGTGGGTTTTATTACCAACAAAAACATTAAAGTTTAACAGTTTGATTCATTACATTTTCAGAAATATTTGACAGATACATGCCTGGTTGATGTACTGATTCTTGGGAATCCACTGAGTTTCCGTATTTGCTTGTACATTGTAAATCATCCTTTTCAATTTCAAGACAAGCATTTAACTTCAGTTTTCATACTGTTGAAGATGAGTCTACATAATCTTCAAAAAGTAGACAGAGAAACACATTCTGTGCTGGACAGCTACAATCTTAGCTAAACTCTTAAATATGAACAAACAAAAGCTGTCAGAGATTTTATTCTTAGAGTAACAAGTGTATATTAAAAATGTTTTCCACTTTCAAAATATTACCTCCCTACATCAGAACTAACAAAGCTCCATTTAATCTTTCTAAGATTTGTTACGGATAACTCCATAATGGGCACTCAAGCTCTTAAAAATCATATCTCTCTGAGATGTTAAAATTTAAGTAATGAATATATTTTGGAAATTTTTTTTTATTTTCTCAATGTTTTCAGTGTATTTTCAGTATAGCTGGCTTTCTCCTTCTCCACAGGTATCAGTATTTGCAGTATCATCGCAGAGGCTAAAAAGAACCCCAGGCTCACTGAGTGCAACACTTTGCTGCTCTTATTTTAGCAATACTTTTTTCTTATAGGAAAAAGGATAAATGAGAGGAAAACTTTTCTAGATATGATTATAACTAGTGAAGAGAAAGTGTTTGAGATTGTCATTCTGGAAGGTAACTTGATTAAGAGAATCTGAAAAAGCAGTCTTCATACTTCTAGGGCAGGAAAAAAATCTAAAAAAGAGTTCAATCAATTCAGAGAAGTATAAGGGTACATTTTCGGGGACAGTAACCAAAAGCAAAGCTATTAAATAGTGTTGTTACCTTAAAAAAAATAAAAGTAATAGCATAGTTAAAAATTATCTGAATTCAGAGGAAAAATAGGAAGACTATCAGGAGAGCAGTTTGATTCAATCATTCACCCTCCATAGAACTCAGATAAGAGAATGAGAAATATTAAATATAGGATTAAGTTCAGCTTACTAAGGAAGAATTAAAAAGCATAGCACAGGTGTGTAGAGAAAATTATAAAGAAAAAAGAGCATAAGAAGAAAAAGAGGCAACTATTAAGCAGTAAAGAAAGTATAATTATATCATCCTAGAAGGATCTTAGTAGTCAATGGGCCAAGGAGATGCTTGGTCTGATACTAAACTACTAACCAATGATAATTTTAAATGGTCTCTTTGCATCAGTTTTCCCTAAGAATATTTACTACTGTCAATACCAGCAACAATTTTCATATTGCCTATTAGCAACCAATGGGGTAAAAAAACAATCTTAAAAAAAGAAAATAAGTATTTAAAAGGTCTCAGAAAGGATACTGTATTTGTAGTCATCTGAGTCTTGTTTAGGTTCATAAAGCAGTCTCAGAACTACTGGCATTATCTAGAGATGAGGAATTCTTCAGACAACCGAAGAAATGCAACCTAATACTTGTATTTAATAAAGGAAAAAAAAGAGTAAATGGCCGTTCTGTTAGGAAGAGTATGGAGTTACAGAGGATCACATACTACACAACCATCAATGACCCTCTGCTCTATAATGGAAGGTAAAACAGCAGTACAGTAAGGAAGGTATATAAAGGTGTGTGCATATATATCTATATCTATCTATCTATCTATATATATATATATCTCCTGCTTGACTCAGCATTTTCCAGTCTGTTCCATTGTTAGACAGAGATAACTGAGAGTGCTCAGAAGCAGTGTGCATAAAACAGAGCATGAAGGACATAGAAGTAGTTACTCAATTATGTGCTATCAGTGGTGCCATATTTAATATTTTTGCATCTTTCATGCAAAAAAAAAGTAGTGAGGATTCATAAAAAAGCATTTTTTGATCATTTGGTGTAGTAATAGATACATGTTATCAATGTTACTTGTGGTAGCACAACAGTTTACAGGCAATAAAGTACCGATTAGATTACACCATTTAATTGAAAGGAGGGAGACAAATTTTGGGTCAGAATTATTTGCTTAAATACAGGAATTTACTGTGCAAACATCTACATTTCAACTTATTGTTTAGACTCCATAGGTTATGCAAACAAACAAGTTTTTCTCGGGCAAATCCAACTCATCTAGATGAAGCTATTTAAAACACAGCAGATAAACAATGCTGTAGAGATGTCTCATTTTCTACATTTATAGAATGATAGAATGGTTTGAGTTGGTAGGAACCTTAAACATCATCTAGTTCCAATGCCCCTGCTGTGGGCAGAGGCACCTTCCACTAGATTAGGTTGCTCAAAGCCACATTCAGCCTGGTCTTGAACACCTCTAGGGACAGGACATTCACAACTTCTCTGTTCCAGTATCCCACCATCCTCACATTGTAACATCTAATCTAAACCTACCTTCTTTCAGTTTAAAACCATTCCCCCTTGTCCTGTCACTATATGCCCTTGTAAAAGATCCCTCTCCATCTGTCTTGTAGCCTCCTTAGGTACTGGAAACCTGCTATAAGGTCTCTCTGTAGCCTTCTCTCTTCCAGGCTGAAAAGCCCCAACTCTCTCATTCTGTTTTCACATGAGAAGTGTTGCAGCCCTCTGATCATCTTCATGGCCTCCTCCTCTGTGGACGTGCTCCAAAAGTCCACGTTCTTCTCGTGTTGGGGGGCCTCAGAGGCAGATGCAGTACTCCAGCTGGGGTCTCAGGAAAGTGGCGTAGAGGAGGAGAATCACCTCCCTCTACCTGCTGTCTGTGATTATTTTGATGCTGACCAGGATACAGCTGGCTGTCAGTGAACATTATTAGATCATATATACATAGACATTGAAGATGTCTTTAGATAGATAGATAGATAGATAGATAGACATCTATATACTTATATAAGAAAAGCATGGCTACATTATTCCAAGAAGAGTGGTGTGTTCTTAAACTTGAAATGGTTTATCCCAAACTTGTTCAAATGAAAGATACACGGAAAATAGTTTAGATAGTCCTCAAGGATCTTCACTTGTCACTTTCCAATGGAATGTGTGGTTCTTACCATTTTCTTTTCCTTTTTTTTCCACTGCAGTAAGTGCTAAGTTTAGCAGTAAGGGAGAGAAAAGGATACCTGACTCTTAGGGGGGTTTGAGACGTAGTACAACAGCAAGCTAAAAGCCAGGGCTTAGTGCATATACTGTGCTATGGAAAGCACTTGCCTGTGTCTGCAGTGAAGTACATTAGGGAGTGCACTGATTCCCTTTTCAGTTCTAAGAAGCCACAATTCACTGAGAATTTTTTCCATGGTGCAATATCCTTTACTGTACCAGAAGGCATGTTAAGACAGTGCTCCTAATCGCCTTAAGAGGTGGTGAATAGTTAAGGGAAAAGGACAGACACTAAAACTTGCAGAATTCCCCACTACTCAGCAAACCTTTGCCAATTTGACTTATGAAAAAGCAGACTGACCATCTAAATCATCAAAAGGATTCCCTTACTTTCTAACTCAGCATTCACAGAACGACTATTAAATACACCTCTGGGAAACTTAAGGTTTATTGATGCATGCTTGATGTGAATTTTAAGTCCAGTTTGTGCTACATGTCCAGAATATTGAATTACTGATATGCTCTGCAAAAAAATCTTCAAGACCAAAGTTTAATTCTTAGGTGAATGCTGTTTTGAAAGACAGGGTTTGCTTTTTTGCCATGATCAGCCACAATCAGCATCCTTTCCATTAGGGGCCTGAAACTTACTCTGAGTAAAATACATGGTTGCAGTTTCCCATACCTTCTTTTGATGACTGTAGGCAAAAAAGGAAGAAAGAATTTGGAAAGAATGGGAAGTCTTTTTCTCTGTAATGCAGGCTTGGACCCTAAAGCGACATACCATGCTATCTAAAAATTTAGATAAACAGAGATGTACATACATTAAAAACTGCTATAGAATTTATATGTTTCCTTTGAGTTTCAGGCCAGTGTAATATTTTGAGAATTAGATATTCTTTTAATTGCACTGATTCCTATGGGAAAGTTAGTCCCTAGCCTCTATTAAAAAGAACACTCGTTAAGTGCTTTCTTATATTCAGAAGAGGATAAATTTATGGTTTGTGTGTCACATGACATCCCAACCTCAAGTGCCAACCAACGTCTACCACTGGTAAGGTTATTCTCCACATCAAAAGTATGCTTATACATTATCAATGTGATAGAAAGGTAACTATTGTGCAAGACAAATGCTCCCTTTTTAATAAGCATCATACACAGGTGATGGCAATAAAAAAGGACTGAAAAAGAGCAGATAGCAAAACTATTATTTGGAAGAATGTAAACAAGTGTCTCTGTTTTCCTCAGTTTTGTAGCAATTATAAACACGGAGGAGCCTGTGCTCATTCAAAACATCAGGATCTGGGAAGGCTAAAGTCTCATGGTCTCCTTGTGATGAAACATTAGAAAAAAAATTAATAAGAAAAACACACCTGGATGCCAAAAACAGTGGCAATGCTGATCCACATATTTTTGGCCTAAATCAGATATATCGTATCAGTCACAGATATATTCTCTTAGCAGTATTTCATAGTTCTCCACTCTCTTCAGACAAAATACAGACATACAGACTCACAGTGGAACATATAAACATCATGAAGTTCAATAGCACAGAGCTCTAGCTTTTCTGTAACAGAATTTTGCTATCCTCTTGCCTAACCTCTCCTTTCTTTAGTTAACTATCTAAAAAAGTATAAGGGAAAAAGAAACAAGTAATAGACATTGACTTGTTTAGCAGCAGAAGAGAGTACGCAGGCCTGTCAGCATATTATTTATTCCTGAAATTTCAGTTTGATGAAATGCATCACAAATTGGCACAGGCGATTTATGAACATTATCATTCTTCAACTCATACTAAAATTGGAACAGTTGTGACTGGTGTATTGGCTTTTTTGTGTCAATTGAGAAAATAAGAGTTGAGTTGAAACAGATGACACTGATGAGTGTTGCTATGGGCACATTTGACAATAAGCATGTTATAATGGCTCAGCTTCTTGAGTGCTGTCAGTAGCATTTAAAGTTACAGGAGTTTACTGATCTATTGGAGTAGAAAACAGAAGCATTTCTGGATTTTCTCACCAGTGCAGTGAAAATAAAAACCTTAAGCATCACTTTTACTGGTATTCAGATGACACCAGGGCCAATTTTTGAGATGATAATGAATGGAAAATGGCAGGTTTTGTGAAAAGTGAAAGCCATTATAATGCAAGAAAAGAAAAAAAAGAAAATAATTGGTATTTTTCAGTATGGAGCAGTGCTTTTGCATCCAAGAACTGAACATATTTCATAAGTCTGGCAAAAAACAGTATAAGGGAGTTCCGACATACGACAGCACTGATGGTTACTTCTGGCTATTGCATCTCTTGCATGATTATGATGCCCTGAAATTACACAATGACATTTTTTCAGGGGTGAGAGGCCTCATTGCAGTTACTATGTCACCAGCTAACACTTCTAAATTAATTTTCTAGGGAATAAATAAATAAAGTATAAAATTTTTGAGACCGAAGAGGCAGGAATTAGAAATACCAAAAGCTAGGAGTTTGTGTAATGTTTGATGTGTTCATTGCGCACAGGTCAAAAGAAACAACAAAAATCTGCTTTAAAAAGTTGTTGTGCATACCACGTCTTCAAAAAAGTTATCACGTTTTGGTACTTGGGTTACATACATGGAAAAATGAAGTTTCCTGAAGAAATATAGAATTTTGTTCTGTCTGACTCTGGCCATTGTTTCAGGATATATCTTTGTGCTAAACACTTACTATTTTTTAACTAATCCTTCCCCAAAGACAGGTTTTTTGAATGAGTTTCTAATTAAATACTAGTTTCCTTGAAGGCTTCAAGAAGAGCAACTATACTGAGCCAATGCCAAAATATAGATGATATGGAGATATGAGAAGGTGTGTTCCTGAGTTTTTTTCTGGTAAGTCCTTTTGTTTACTGCTTAGCTGTAGTTGGAAGAATGCTTGCTCTCAGCTCTGTGTATTTGCTTGTTTTGTTGGGTTCCTTTCATTGGCTTTCACAGTGAAGAACATAGGTTTTCCACAGTGTTTGTAAAAAAATGTGTTTACTATTTTCTCCAAAATGCAAATAGTCTCAGAAGAAAAAATTGCAGCCTAACTGGTGTTAAACTGCATAAAATTATCTCCCAATTACAACATAATTCACAGTTATACGTCAAAAAAGGGTTACTCTAAATACAAGTTTATGAAAAAGTTCAATTTCATGCTTAAGTCTTTCATTAAACTACACTTTCCTGCTTTTCTGACTTAATAATAACGTAACGAAAATAAATTTCAAAATTGCTTTTGTGCATGCAGGTGGGTTGTTTACAATGATTATTTTCCAGTTGAGTGGTAGACTTGGAAAAACTAATTACTTCTGCAGTTCCCAACAACATTCATGAACCACTTCACAAGTGACCAGGAGTTAGGGTGTGGGAGCAGAGAGAAACAAGGAATAGGCTGAGCGTCAGCTTCATTTCAGTTCTTGACTTGAACATTGAGGCAAGTGGGACAAACACCACTATTTGCGCTGACACGGGTGGTACTAAACAGCTTGTCTTGGTTTTAAAAGACAGGTGTCTGTAAGGAAGGCAGGAACCTCCCTTGGAATGGAAAATGCAACCCCCTTCCCTTCGGATTACAATAATTTTGAAATTAAGGGGCTTTCAGGCAAATGTATGAGGAATAGCAATAACAGTTCTTTACTAATATATATAAATATATATACATATATATATATATATAT
>VZTH01000536.1:489389-593743 GCA_013397815.1 Aleadryas rufinucha
GGAGGGGTCTCCCTGAGGCACCCCAGCAGATGGTGGAAAGGGGTCTCCTTTTAGCGAGGCAGGGTGTAAAAATAGGGTCCCCTGTGCAAGAGCCGCTCCAGCGAGCAAGCTCCACTCACGGTTGGAGGAAAAGCAGCAGAAGGTAGAAGCCTGCGGTGATGGTGAATTCTCTCCACAGCGATGCAGCCTCCTTCCCCTCCGAACGCCAGAGCACAAGTGGAACTAGGGGCCCCGCACAACCCCCTCTTCCTAGGTAAAAGGGGGCCAGTTGGCCGGGGCTCCTCCCCAGCGAAGTCCTTTGTCTCCCTCAAGTACCTTGGCAATGACTCCCTCTCAGCAATGTACATGTGTGGGGAAAAAATTCTTTCAAAAGAAAAAGAAAATAAAAAGAGAACTCTTAAAGCCCCAACACAGCTGGAAGGCAGTGCCACCCTGGAGACCTTTGCAGTGCATGTCAACGTTGGCGTTATTGGCCCGTCATTCTTACAAGTGGTGTCATATTTTCTCGTACCCAACAGACGTACCATGCAGCTAGAGCTCCCATAATAGCTGCTGCTATGAAGCAAGAGAGAAAATTGGGCTTCAGAGACTCTGTACCTCTCAGATCACATTTACCTGTGCATTTTACAGGACAGAATCTAGTTCAATAGGTACATTTGCAGTCATGCAGATGTGTTTCTGGCAGCTATAGATTCTACGGAGCCTTTGAAAGTAGGGCTTATTATTTCATAGCTGCTGTCAGGAGCTCTGGGTACTGAAGGAGCGAAGGGAAACTGATATAGACCTAGCAATGGCATTTACAATAAGGCAGGTACATGACAGGACTGCAGCTGAAGGCAGAGACTTTAAAAGCTTGACTGATGAAAGTGAATGAAATCTGGAGCGCTGACACTGAGATGTGACACCAGGAGCCAAAAGATGTCAGAAGAACTGAAAAATTCAGTCAGGAATAGCTAAAAGTTGTGGACATGAGACGTTAACAACCTCTCAGAATGGGCAGTCAGGGAATTTTGAAGATAAAAAGAGAAGCTGAGGGAACAGAACCACCGGGAATTTAAATATAGGCAGTACACTGGGGAGGGTGTGGAGCTATGTGACTAATTAAAATGTTGAGTATACATCTCTAAAATAGTTCAGAATAAAATATTAACGAGGACACAATTCTGGGTCCTTAATCTCTGAATGCCTAGAATTCAGTTGTCACTTACAGAAGTATTTCCACTGCTCTTTTTAAAGCAACAAATACATTGTTAAAAGGGAAATTTTACATGTGATTAGAATGCTATACTCAGTTTTTAGTTGAATGTAATTCTAGTGATATATGTGGGCACTGTGCCTATAAAGATTCAGGGAAACCTATTGACCACTCGTAGAAGGGAGACCACATATTTTTTTACCAAAGACTACGTGTGACATGTTTACAGCTGCCGTACAATTATTGCAAATGACGCACTGGCTAGGTTGTGAATTTTTTTCCCCTAAGTCATTACTCTTAACATAAAGCAGTATTGTTAGCATGTCCACATTTTGTCTTTCTACCAGATCATTGTCTCTATTACTAACTTTATTAATGTATGAGCTTTTAATATGAAAGCAACATCAACAGAGATATAAAAGTGATTTTCAGCTGATGTACAACCACTTGGCAAAAAGTATCTATGTAAAAGCAATAATTACTTAAATTGGTGCTAATGCTGGTTACTTAGTGTTTGTGAACATTACCTCCATTAGTAGAATATTTGTAAAAGAGAATAATGCTTTTTCAGTAAGGTACGTCTGCTGATAGGGAGACAGATCACCTTTCTATATTTTATCCAATCATAGATTCTCGTGACTCTGTTAATGCAGCAAGTAGATCAATGCAATCATTGTACAGTTGGTTTTTTCACCATAAAACAAGGTGAAAATTAATTACAATAATAATTTTGAGCTTTACGGCAAATTTCTTGTTTGATTATGATAATGACGATTATTAAATTAACTACAGTAGTTCCCAGATATGGTATCTGGAACTAGCACTCTAGTGTGCCAGACACTGCAAAAATAAGAAACATACAACAAAAAGTAAAAATTGTTTGCAGAAGGAGGCTATATGAAACTTCACATTCTCAACTGGAACTTCAAGCAGAGGCTCTTGTAACTTCACATTCCTGGTCACATCAGACTGATCTACTAAAGGTGGTCTCTGCAGCATGTCCTAAGAACATTTATGTCTTGCAGAATTTCATTAAAAGTTAAAAAATACATCAGAGTTATAAAAACTATACTATACTTTAACACTGCATAAATCTGGGTAGGTAAATAGTAATTTTACCTGGACTACTGAATGACTCATAAAAATTCTCATAAAATATAATTTTATCATTATGTTAATGTCTGTATGCTTATGTTTGAACAGGAAGATTAGGATAAAACAAACAATCTCACTCTTGCCATTCTGTACCTTGTGAGTACTTGTTTTGTTTATTTAATGTCTTCTGTATGTGTTTTGATGGAATTTTCCAGATTGTCAAAGTGCAAAAATAGATATTACAATAAACATAATAATATTGACATCAAAATACTCAGGAACTTTAGCTCCTATATGTGGACCTTCCTTGTTTAGGAAGTGACTGAAACTGAGAACAGGTTGGCATGCAGTAGAAAAGGGAGGAAGCACACTAGAAAGCCATCTAGAAGTTAACCTATATGTGTATGTATATATCTAATCTGTCTATATCATCTATATCTATATCTATCTATAGCATCTATATCATCTATATCATCTATATCTATATCCTCAATAGGGGTTTGCCAAAAACAAATCGTGTCAGACTAATCTAAGTGATTCTTTCTATTCCAGGCTAACAGACTCATGTAGATGAGAAACCCTGAACTTTTGATGGTCTTCAATGATATTCTAGTAAACAACCAAAGCAAACATTTCCTAGAAGAAACTGTTTAAGGTTTGAGTGAAACTAGTCAGAAAATTAAATTTGGCTGGAAGGTGTCAGTTTTTCACTGTCAAAGTGGAGAAGTTCAAAGACAAAGGTATTCAGTTGCAAAGAGAAAGGATAAGAGATGGCTGGCTGAAAAACAGACCCAAGGTGTAGTTGCATATGTGCTGGTTATGTCAGGTTCTTGTGAGCAATATCATACAGAGACATATAAATGAAAATAAGGCTTCTAAAATAGGTGAACCCTTATCTGGAGTATCATGATTATGGTACTTCAAGAAAGATTGGACCTATTTGAATTCAGAAGAAAATAGCAAATGTGATAAAGGTCTTAAAACATGACTTACTAAGATTAACCCATTCTGTATGATTCCTGGAATCCTCATAATCTCTCACCATTTACCTGTTCTCTCTTCATTTTCCTTACTAGTATTCCAGTTTCCTTCATTATCCACCTTCAAGCAATTTTCATCACTTCTGCCTTTGCCTTTTTTTCCTCCAGGCTATACATTCAAAATAATTTCTCTCCTATTCTCTCTTTCAGTTCTTGTCTCATCTGTATTTGATTACTATAGTCACTCACATCAATTTTTCCTGAGTACCTGTAACTAAGCAGAGTTACTGAAAACAGAAGAGAGAGTGAGATGGTCAACACAAGGTATAGAAACTTAGTCAAAGTAAAATCTCGGGGTATGTGAAGTCTCTTGAGAGTTTTAGTAAATAAATCACTATAAAGCATCTACTAGGAAATTACCATGTAATTGGTAACACAATTTGTAAAGTTCTTATAGAAACAAAAAACATTCACTCCTCACTTCCACATTTCCAGTCCCTGTTCACATGATATATATTTCTTGCAGAAAAAGGCTGACCACATTTTTACATGTCAAAAAAAAAAAATTAAAATTTTCATGTCAGGTATCTGAGGCAGATACCTGACATGAAAAACCTTGACTAAAACAATTTAAGTTTAGCAACTTTGTAAAAAACTGAAAGCAAAGCCATATAATTGAAAGTCTTGAGCAATCTTAGTAAAAGGCACTTGATGTCATAAGCTCTACATATAATAATTTTTCCTTAATATAGCTGTATCTTATCTTTCAGTTCTCCAGCTGGAGGCTCATTTCACAGATATCTTTGTCATTCTGCATAAGCTGAATGACAAGAATTTTGTGAGAACAGTGGGCGTTTATAAACAGAAGCTTAGAGAATAACCATGATAAGAGCATTCTTTTTTTCATCTCTGCTGTTATAAGAATTTTTTTTTACTTCTGCCCCATAAGACAATTATCTTTTTCTAAGTTGAAAAGTCTTCTATTTTTTAATGATGACCCACGGCTGTACTCCTGAAAAAACAATAGTAACTATGAAGTGCCTTTCTGACATATGGGGAAGGATAATTATTACAGATATTTACAGACATTAATGTAGTGAAGAAAAAAAGCTATCTTCTGTGCATAGGAGTCTGTGCAGGCACAATTAAAAATGTGTGAATTTATTACTCCACTTCTCCTGGTGCTACACAATAGAGAATCAGTACAGCTATAGAGTTGTTTGCTTTCTGTCTGTGGGTTCATTTTCAGGGGGAGCTTTGAGCTTTGTGTTCTGAGCAATGGAAATAAAACCCCAACATTTATAGGAACATTTCTGTCTTGACTAAATGGTGCTATTTGTCTTCTTATTTGCTGCTCTGACAAAAAAAAATGTCGTTTGTACTCCTATTCTTGCCTTGCTCTGACAATTTTTACCTTTATAACCTGTGCTTTATATAGTTCTAATGACAACAGTACATGTATCTTATACAAAGATCAAACTGTAAAATGTATTTTTGATGATTTCTGTAAAAATGTCATATAGATATTAGATAATTCCTGTAAATCCATTGCAACTTTTACCAAGGTGAATGTTTAGTTTCTTGCCATCACTTTCAAGAAATCGAGTAATATTATCTTCCCTGTATATTGACTGTCATTCCTCTTTATTGTTGCTTTACAGTTCAACCCATGTAAATATACAGTCTTGCAATGGTAGAAATAATTGTATCTAATGTGAAAGGCACACAGTTCTAAGTCAGACATGAAGGACTTTTTGACCCTTTATGGCCCAGGGATGTCTGCATCCATCTCCAACATCTGTGGAGACAGGTCAGAAACCCAGACTTTTCCCAAAGGTGACATTCTCACCTTAAGACAAAAGTTGAACTTTATAGGCTCAGAATAGCACCCTCAGAAGTGCCTGTGTCCTGTTTCCAAAAGTGATCTATGGAGATACTCTATTGTTTGAAATACCAAGATTAGGCTGAGAATGATGTATTAAAATTGTTCATACCCTTTAATGAGGAAGTAGTAAACTTCCTTGAGACTAATTGGAAGGTGTAAGAAGATGGTACTGAGGTGGCATGAACTCATCAGCAGGATCTACAGCTCTTTTTGTTGTCATACTATGAAAAATGGAACCAGGCTCAATCTTCTACTCAATATGCAAGATACTCAATGAGCATAGGGATAAGTTCTTAATGGATCTCCTGTTGACAGCTTTTCCTATAATATAAAGAAACCACTTGCATGAAAACTAAAGTCTGACTGAATGTTCTTGAGGACCTTCTCAGACCATAGAAGGAACAAAGACAAAAACGAAAATCCTAGACAAAATTCACTTTCTCCAAAGAAAAGGCACCTATCTTTAACTTTTGTTGGTGATATTTTTTTGGCGGTTTTCATTCAATTGTTTTGTTTTGTTTATTTGAGATTTTTTTCCTTTTACTGGATATTCATAGCAACAAACTTATACAAAGCAAAAACATTATTAACCCAAGTTAGGTATTTCTCCACCTGGAAAGAGAAAAAAAGGATACATTTCTGGTGATTTCTTCCCATTTTACAATCCTACTGGAGGGTGCCCATCTGTTCTGATGAGTGCTATAAAGCCTGGGTAGAACAGAATAAAAACACAATTTAACCACCTAGGAAAATAAAGTTACATCCCATCAACTGCCACTAATAACTGATAAATATTGTCTACAGTACCCTTGTTGCTCAGGTGTCAAGCAATTAACTTGAGTCTATTGGACTCACAGGTTATCTAAAAGCCTCTCTGTTACAGTTTTACTCACAGTAGAGCCCTTAGTATTATTTGTTCATTTATGATCCTTTTCCCCTGTCCTATGGATCATTTATGAAGACCACAAATAAAAGAACCCACGTAAATGCACAGTGGATAGCAGCTTTTGAATATTTTGATGCAGGCAACCTTCTAGAATATTGAAATGGGTACTAGAAATTTAAAACTGTAAGTGAGGTCCAGAGAACCGAATAATGGTCAAGATTCTTATGTCTTCTCCCACTATTAACAGTTTCAGCCAAGCTATCAAGTGTATGTTGTTTGAGGAACTCAAAGATGTTTGTACGGCTGTATATTTGTGAAATACTCTTCTTAATGGGCAGTGAGACATTAGTTTGTAAGCTTGTATAAGCAGCTATTAATCTTGGACTGAAGTTCAGTAGCACTGTTTTTGAACAACAGCAGGAAGGAATGTCATATTTTTAACATTACAGTTCTGCAAATAAAAAACATAGGATTAATATTGCAGTATATAGCAAGAATGGTAGGGATGCAAAGAGGCATCCATAAAACTGAGGTAAAGAGAAACGAAAGAGCTTTACAAAACTATACAAAAAATGGGATCTTCACATTAAATAATTCACAAATATTCTTTGTTTCTCCAGGGGAGGGAAGAGGGAGAAAACAAGGCTTGGTTAATCTACTGCTGACATTTTGCTTTTCAGATCTAAAATACTAAGATTTGGGAACATGGCAAACTGACCATTTTGCTTGTGACATTTACAGCATAAAGATAGTATATTATTAAAGGGACAAAAATTCTGGCTAATCAGTATACACTATTTTTGGACAGTTCAACAAATATCGTATGTTATTTCTATTTCTAAAAATACATAATTAGCAATATTTCAAGTCCACAACAATTTTTAAGAAAGTTTACATAGCTCTGAATTATTCCATGCTTGGAGTATTTGCTTTATTTTGTGGAAATGAAATTATTGTTTCATGGGTTTTTGCCTGATTATTTATCTTAAGAAATTTTTCCTTGGTGCATTGTCCTTTCAGTTCAAACTGAACTTAAGATACAAGGTTACTCAGTCTTTCTGACAGAAAGATTTATATCTATATAGAAAATGCCACACCGAATATCCAAACTGAAAGTGGTTGCTGATAGTGAAGAAGGTAAATTAATCACATTTCCATCATGCTGAAATTATGGCTCCTTTCTTAAGGTGATCTTATTGCAAATAATCACCAGCCTCGTCTTCTCAAAATGCAAACTGACATTTTTTGGTAGCTAAATGGTCAATTCATAATCACAATGTTACAAACAAACTGATACATCAAAAGGAAAGAAGAACTCTAGCAAATCATACTAATAGCAATCATTAAAGTTTTTATAAAACTGACCCTTGGAAGATAAAAAGCAGTTCTCAAATATTTGAAAAGCTGGTGTAAAAATAAAAATGCATATTTTTATGATATGTGCCATAGGTCCATGTTGAAATAAAGAGGTTATACTTTAGCTGGTTTTATGTCTAGCACTATAAAATATATAATTATCAAAAACATATATTAAGTAAAATCTTATAATCTGTAAACATATCCAGTGTTAAGTGAATTTCATCTATATATCACAGCAATAATATTTGTACTTTTTTTTTACAAACGCCTATGCCTAAAGGCATCCTAAATTTAGCACTATAATAATTTGAATAATTATGTATTTAATTATTGTTGAAGAATCAGCAGATTCCCAGACCCCTAGATGAGAAACAATATGTTTAGGAAAGTATTGCCTGAAGAGACTGGGTCTGCACCATGACTGACAGATTTTCTTAAGTTGTAAATTTTATATTTGTTAAGGATGTTGAAACCTAAATCCCATGACAAAATCTTTACCTTTATGATGTGTATTCTGAATTAAACAATAACCCAAAATATTGTCCCCTGTCATAACGCTTCAGGCCCTGACTCTCTCAATCTATCTTTACGCCTTTGTATATTGAAAGGCTGCAACAAGGTTTCTCTTGAGCCTTGTCTTCTCCAGAATGACCCCAGCTCCCTCAGCTTTTCTTGATAGGAGGGATGCTCCAGTTATCTGACTGTTTTTGTTGCCCTCTTCTGGACCCACTCCAACAGGTCCCTGCCTTTCTCGTACTGATTTAGTACATTACTTATTCATCTTTTCAAGAGAAAAGAGCGAAAACCTATTTAATGACTCACAATAAAATTGTCACCAAATATCCAAAAAATATTCATTTCACATTATCATGAATATTTTTCATAAGCATACAGGCATATTCACCACAGTTATTGCACCCCATGGCATCAAAATAACAGTTTCTAATTGTTGATATTAATCTGTCTTTGAAAAAACTCACACTCTAATGTCTGACTGCTGCATGGGTTGGATTTATAAATGTAGCCACTTCAGAAGCAGCAACTTTGGTCATAAGCAAGCCATTTCTATCAAATGTTCAGATTACCAAGAGCTGTGCAAATGACCTCATGTTCAATACCACACACTTGAGAACTGCTCTCCTAAGACCATAAAGATCACCAAGTGTGGTAAAGTCACCATCTTGAAACCAGAAAGCCTTTAGCAGATTTATGTCTTTTAGACAGCAAACTTTCAACTGCTTTGCACAAGTTTCTTATGCTCATGGGAAACAGAGGGCTTTATTGCTTATTCAGCCACACCAGAGCTACAAGAAGAAATACCATGGTATTTTAAAATTTTTCAAAATTTTGAACAGCATCATCATATGTCATAAATGAAATACAAATATGTTCTCATCCCATCAAGGCATTAGGAGGCACATTCTAATTTTATGCTACTAAATAAGGAGGCCATGACCAAGCACCACACCAAATGTTACATGGGAACCATGGCAGGTGCACTGAACCTGAGCCCACACAACGCTTTCTGGAGGGAATTCATCTTAAGCAGTGCTTAAGCACTGCTTCAGCACTGCTTCTTCAATTTCTGCACTGCTGTGGGCTTCTCCCGCCTGGCAGCTCAGCACAACCCAGCTGCTTGCTCACTCCCCACAGTGGGGTGAGGGTAGAAATGAGAAAATATATGGGTTGAGATAGAATTTTCATCATTAAGCCAATGCAGGTGTACCTGTCGGCAGGCAGATGTTTAGATATTTCCAGGAAAGCAGAGCTCCATTTTTAATAACAGTTACTTGGGAAGACAAATGACATCACTTCTAACACCTTCCCCATTCATCCTTCTCCTATGCAGATGCTATAAATATGATATCATGTATTATGGAATATCCTTCTGTTCACTTGGGGTCAGCTGTCCCTGCTGTATTCCATCCCAAATTCTTGTGTATCCTCAGCCTACATGCTGGCAAGACAGTGTGAGAAGCAAAAAAAGGGCCTTAATGATGTGTAAGTACTGCTCAGCAATACCTAAAACATCAGTGTGTTATCGATGCTATTTTGGTGAAAAATCATAGCCCCATAGAACTATGAAGAGTTACTACTCTATCTCAAGCAAAACCAGTATACTTAGTAGAGTATGAGAGCAGAGAGCACTAGTCTAATAACTTACATAAGCTGCTCCCTTTCAGTGTACTTGTGTTAAAAAAATCCAGGTTCATGTTGTTGTCACCATGTGCAGTTCCTTTTTCATAATTAGTATGGTCACATAACCTTTCCTTGCACTTTTTGTACGTACGGCAGCATTCGCAGGCTTGTACCTTGTGCTTTAGGTACTTTCTGTGCATTTTGAATAACAATGCAAAGATTTATAACTACACAATCATTGCTTGCCTTGTCGTGAAAGTTCTCCTGTGCTAAAAATTGTGAGAAAAAATGAAAGATACTACTCGCAGGGCCTTTAGATTATGTAGTCTAGTCTGCTTTTTCACCATCAACATTCAAATTTATAAGTGCTACTAAATTTCTGCCAAGCATTATTTTACAGAATCATAGCATTATTTGGATGGGAAGAGATCTTAAAGTTAATGGAGTTCCAATGCTCCTACCGTGAGCAGGGACATCTTCCCACCTTCACACCACTGCAGTCTACAATTTTTTTTTTTGAACTTCAAATACGAATTCCAGTGTGCCATCATGCATACTTGCAAGATGCATCAGGATCTTTCGCTGAACTGTTTGTTAATTTTCATGTTATCAACATTGCTTTCTCATATACTATAAATGCCATCATAGCTTGTGTAATTTTCTAAAATCTTAACTATTAACATATATCATTTTGCCTTGAAATTTCAGCATATGCTAACACTGTATAATTTACACTAATAGGACCACATTTTAAAATGTGAACTCTAGTAGCTGCAAAATCTGCAGCTCTATATGCAGAAAATCTCCATAAGCAGTTCACTGATACCCCTCTGAAAATGAATGCAAAGACTTGGGTGATTATTTGCAGATAAATATGCATAAGCTGGATGCAAATATTAAACATGGAACTTAATCTCGAAAAAATTCTTGCTCACTGATTAGAAATAAGCTTGCAATTTGGAATTCTTTATGTGAATTCCTTTCCACTGTCAAAGCATGCAGTCCCTGTGGCTTAGGATCATAGCACAGAGGAGACATCAGCTTCAAAGGACTCTGACAAAGACTGGATTAGCGCGTTAGGAAAATCAATACCACCCACCCACATCATGTCCCAAATAATGAAGCAGGACTGGGAGGAGGGAGAAGGGACTCATCTAATGCGATAAAATCATAAACTTCTGTGGTGAAATGACCTTGGCTGACTGCCGAGCTCCCACTTAGGTGCTTTCTCACTCCTCCTCCTCAACAGGCCAGGGGGGTGAAAATTAGATGGAAAAGCTTGTGGGTTGAGTTACAGACAGGGAGATCACTCACCAATCACCATCAGAGTCAGAGCAGACTTGACTTGAAGAATATTAATTTAGTTTATTCCTAATTAAAAAAATATATATTAAAGTAGGATAGAGAGAAATAGACAAAACTAAACTCACTTTCCCTTTACCCTACTCTTTCTACCCAGGTTTGAATTCCACTCATTTGTTCCGAAATCTTCTACCTCTTCCCCACTCTATTAGCACTACAGGGAAGGCAGGGAGTGGGGGTTGTGGTCAGTTCACAGTATTTTGTCTGTGCCACTTCTTTCTCTTCACACTCTTCCCCTGCTGCAGCATGGGCTCACTCCCACAGGATACAGTCCTTCTCAAACTGCTCCATCGAGCAGTTCTTCAGTATGTCACAGCTCCTATCAGAAAACCTGCTCCACGTCGTCTCCCCTACCCAGATTACAGTTCTTGCTAAGAGTCCGCTCCTACATGGTCTCTTCTTCAGCTGCAACTTCCTTCAGGACAGGTCCACCTTCTCTGGTGTGGGGTCCCCAAAAGGCTGCAAAAAGACAGCCATGGTATCTCCACAGGCTACAGGGAAATGTTTGCTCTGATGCCTGGAGTGCCTCATCATCTTCCTCTTTGTTGATTTTGGTGTCTGCAGAGTTTTTTCTCTTGCCTCTTTCTCACAGCTGTGCACAGCCATTTTTAACCTTCCTCATATATGTTTTCCCCAAGGTTCTGCCACCATGGCTAACGGACTAAGTTTTGGCCAGCAACAGGTCTATTTCGGAACCAGCTTGGCAGAGTTGCTCTCAATCTGTTCACCCCCCAGCCTGGATTGATAATGGGGGTTGCTCTCACCCAAGTGCAGCACCTTGCACTTGGTCTTGTTAAACCTCATGAGATCCTCATGGGCCCACTTCTTGAGCTTGTCCAGGTCCCTCTGGCGAACTTGAATCCAGACACATTTCATATACAAGATTACCATGAAATCCTCTTTTAAGGTCAGTAGTACGGTGAGAGCTTTGCCCATGAGAATAAAACAATAGCTGATCACATATTTCCACTCAACTTTTAACTCAAGTTTTCTGTGCAAATTTTCCTAATATAATTTTTAATTGCTGGAAGACCAGCTAAACTGAAATTAAATGTAACGTAATGTTGGGGTTTAGGAATGGTACTCCCCAATTTAGTCCTCCCACTGAGACTTTCCAAACCACACTGCTTCTTGCTCATTCCCCCTTCCACTCCCCACTGTAGCAGGCTAGAGAGAAGAATTGGAGGCATACCAGGAAAAGGTCACAGGTTAGATAAAAATAATTTACCGGAAACAGCAATGAGATAAGAAAATAAACAGTAACAGCAGCAATATTAATAACAAAACTATACAAAAGAGAGAGAGTGATACACATGCCAAAATGCTCACCATGGAACTCGACCTGACTCGACCGCAGCCATGCTACCTACCCCAACCAGAAAGAACCTCTTCGTCTTGAAAGAAACTCCATTCCCCTTACCTACCATTGCGAGATGGTATAGAACAACCCCCAGGTCCTAGCCATGCCCTCTCCTGGCTATGGCAAATAGTAACCCTGTCCTGGCTGGAACTAGGACACATAAACAAAAACAGGAAGGGAGAGCAAGATGGTAGCCAAGAGTTTGTTCAACTCTTGTAAAGGGAGTTGAAAATAATTTAACTTTGCTTCAGTACAAATGTGGAAACTTGTCTGAAACAGATATTTCCCCAGACTCTAATTAGAAAAGAATAAATGGAAGCAACGATGGTCATTGTTGAAAAGGCATGTTCTTATTGATAACAATGTAATTTGTAGCTGCTTTCAAAATAAAGTATGCTTAAATTGCTAATTAGAACATCCAAACAAACAGTTTTAGAGTGAAAAGCCTTTCCTTCCTGTCGACACATTTCTCAGGGATGTCTTTAATGTTGACTACTCTTCAGGGAATTCATGTTTAAACAGATAGATAATTAATGATCTGTCAAAATATTCTTGATTTTTGTTATGCTTAGCTTTTGATTAGCTTTAATCCTTATCTTTGCTTCGTGTCTGTATTTAATACCTTGCAGAACTCTCCTGAAATGCATTTCTAAATCGTATCTTTGCAAATACTGCAACATAGTGAGCATAAGTAATTAATTGAATTTAGAACTACTTCCTTCAACCATTTTATCCTTTCAATATAAACACTTAAATAACTGTGTTTTCACTTGTATATTTTTTTTCCTGAATAGCTTTTTATACAGTTAAGTATATTCTTATGCAAACATAAATGTGTACTTTGTTTTACCACTAGTTCTTCCATATCATCTGGTATTCTAATTCCCCGCATTTTATTAGCCATCAGAAATAATAACAACAAAACACATATGAGAAATTAGAACAAGACATGCAACACAACTAGTTCAAAACAGACTACAAGTGGTAATATACATCTTCAAACTATTTATAGCTTATATAAACAAAGTTGCTGCTTAGACTACTTATGTAATAAAANCCTCTTTCTCACAGCTGTGCACAGCCATTTTTAACCTTCCTCATATATGTTTTCCCCAAGGTTCTGCCACCATGGCTAACGGACTAAGTTTTGGCCAGCAACAGGTCTATTTCGGAACCAGCTTGGCAGAGTTGCTCTCAATCTGTTCACCCCCCAGCCTGGATTGATAATGGGGGTTGCTCTCACCCAAGTGCAGCACCTTGCACTTGGTCTTGTTAAACCTCATGAGATCCTCATGGGCCCACTTCTTGAGCTTGTCCAGGTCCCTCTGGCGAACTTGAATCCAGACACATTTCATATACAAGATTACCATGAAATCCTCTTTTAAGGTCAGTAGTACGGTGAGAGCTTTGCCCATGAGAATAAAACAATAGCTGATCACATATTTCCACTCAACTTTTAACTCAAGTTTTCTGTGCAAATTTTCCTAATATAATTTTTAATTGCTGGAAGACCAGCTAAACTGAAATTAAATGTAACGTAATGTTGGGGTTTAGGAATGGTACTCCCCAATTTAGTCCTCCCACTGAGACTTTCCAAACCACACTGCTTCTTGCTCATTCCCCCTTCCACTCCCCACTGTAGCAGGCTAGAGAGAAGAATTGGAGGCATACCAGGAAAAGGTCACAGGTTAGATAAAAATAATTTACCGGAAACAGCAATGAGATAAGAAAATAAACAGTAACAGCAGCAATATTAATAACAAAACTATACAAAAGAGAGAGAGTGATACACATGCCAAAATGCTCACCATGGAACTCGACCTGACTCGACCGCAGCCATGCTACCTACCCCAACCAGAAAGAACCTCTTCGTCTTGAAAGAAACTCCATTCCCCTTACCTACCATTGCGAGATGGTATAGAACAACCCCCAGGTCCTAGCCATGCCCTCTCCTGGCTATGGCAAATAGTAACCCTGTCCTGGCTGGAACTAGGACACATAAACAAAAACAGGAAGGGAGAGCAAGATGGTAGCCAAGAGTTTGTTCAACTCTTGTAAAGGGAGTTGAAAATAATTTAACTTTGCTTCAGTACAAATGTGGAAACTTGTCTGAAACAGATATTTCCCCAGACTCTAATTAGAAAAGAATAAATGGAAGCAACGATGGTCATTGTTGAAAAGGCATGTTCTTATTGATAACAATGTAATTTGTAGCTGCTTTCAAAATAAAGTATGCTTAAATTGCTAATTAGAACATCCAAACAAACAGTTTTAGAGTGAAAAGCCTTTCCTTCCTGTCGACACATTTCTCAGGGATGTCTTTAATGTTGACTACTCTTCAGGGAATTCATGTTTAAACAGATAGATAATTAATGATCTGTCAAAATATTCTTGATTTTTGTTATGCTTAGCTTTTGATTAGCTTTAATCCTTATCTTTGCTTCGTGTCTGTATTTAATACCTTGCAGAACTCTCCTGAAATGCATTTCTAAATCGTATCTTTGCAAATACTGCAACATAGTGAGCATAAGTAATTAATTGAATTTAGAACTACTTCCTTCAACCATTTTATCCTTTCAATATAAACACTTAAATAACTGTGTTTTCACTTGTATATTTTTTTTCCTGAATAGCTTTTTATACAGTTAAGTATATTCTTATGCAAACATAAATGTGTACTTTGTTTTACCACTAGTTCTTCCATATCATCTGGTATTCTAATTCCCCGCATTTTATTAGCCATCAGAAATAATAACAACAAAACACATATGAGAAATTAGAACAAGACATGCAACACAACTAGTTCAAAACAGACTACAAGTGGTAATATACATCTTCAAACTATTTATAGCTTATATAAACAAAGTTGCTGCTTAGACTACTTATGTAATAAAATAACATATTTGCGAAAGCGTAACTTATATAAGCATATAAAAATTATAGATTTACTGGACTGTTTATTTGTAGTGAATAAATACAGTTTCTCTACTACAGTACTTGGCATGTACCTCTTTTTATCAAAAGAGCTGTGAAAATGAAACTAGAACTAAGTATTTAAATAATTTGTTTTGCTCTAATTTTTGGTTTTTTCCTATCGTCAGTTATTAACTACACTGGTGGTTTTGCTGGATGGGAGTATTCAAACAATTCAGTTTTAGTCATCCAAATTCCCTTTAGCATGATTAACAAAGGGACTCACTGAACAGTCAGTGGTCCCCTCATGAACAGATGGCAGAAACTGATGCTGCTAGCATCAGATCACCCATTAAACTCCAATGAGACTGCAGGGGCTAATTCTGTATCCATCCCTGTAGAGTATTACTTCTCAATGCACTGATTTAGCCATGCATGAGAAAACTGAAAGCAACTGCAGGAAAGGCTACTTCCCCCTCACACTTCAATCATTTGAGTTTCAGATATACTAAAAGGCTGTATCATCCATTGCTAGAAGTGAAGAATTCAGTCTGATCTAAGAACTTAAAAAGGACAGCTGTACCTAACATTCTTTTAAAGGATTAAATAAATACTTCATCATACAGAGGAAAGGAGTTGAACAGTATATTTGGATATAGTTGAACTCGTCCACCTCTTTTCCAGTAGAGAAGACAGACTAGGGCCTTAATTGCAAAGAAAAAATTGTGTTGTAGAGCCCACTGCCAAGGCCTGTGATTAGAAAATGAAATCATTGCTTGTTCACTTTTTCCAGATTATTTTGTTATTATTTATGCATGGCTCTGTGCTTTGAGTTACATGGTTTTTCTCAATGACTATTTCTACAATGCAGAGTGTGTAAAATCTTGCTGCCAGGGAACAGGTTCACAGTAAGTTAATCATGCACATTATACTGCAGTTACACTATGACCCTATCTACTTTTCCACCTTGTCAAAAGTGATTTAAATTTTCACCTTAAACTTACCAGTAGTTGGGCCTGATTTCCTTGTGAAAGTTTTATTCATATCTGGTCATTCCCTGAAGTAAGTAGCTACATATTTGTTTAATGTATCCTTGGCATATGGATTATCTCCCAAACTGACAAGCTCTTTAGTACTTATAGCCTGGATTTCAGAATTCATTGCCAAAAATATATCAAAACATTTTCTCCTTCTTATCACGAGGAGGAAATGCTGATTCCTCAAGATGCATTTATATTGGCTTTTGCTGCATATTCTTGCTATATTTTGAAATAAGATATTTTATCAAACAATATATTGTCTAATTTAGCTTTGACAGCAGCTCTAATGAAAAATCATGGCAGATACTTTGAAAGGAACAGACTGTATTGTAGAGATCTTTCACACAATATATTAAGTACTATGGTATGCATGCCACTGAATTATGAACAAATTATAAACACATGACTGAAATAGAAAAGATTTATATAAATTTCCTTAGAGAAGCAAGTGTGAATGAAGAGAGTGAAGAACATTTTAGCACACTGAGCAGAGACTGTGATTCGCATACAGGTGAAAAGGGAGTTGGTTCTCACAAGTACAGAGGATGTATTTGATTCTGCCATAAGATCTCTTATGGCAATCTTCTGCAGGAAGCCAGACTGGGAAAGAGTTACCACTCAAGATTATTTATTATGAAAATTAATTTCTGGTGTTAGCCTTCAAGCATGTATTGAACAAACTGCTTTCCATAGGCTTATTGAGGTCAGCTGGGGATGGCTTCCAGAAGAAAGCTTTATGACAGTACTGTGTGCTTACAGAACTGCTTCTCACAGGACAAATCAGACAGCATTAACAAAAGCGGATTTTTTCTCAAGACTCTAAGTATTTCAAGGTGTATGTAACCTGTAGGCCATCCAGTCTGCTAATGTCTGTACCAAGAAGGCTATTGGGCCATATTGTCATTTGCTCTTGACCTGTGTGCCTGGTTTCCTTTGCACAGAAAAGAAGAAATGGGAGCAGAAAGTGCAGAGAGGAAGATTATGAGAATAGTGCATGCTCATATCCTGTCCTGTTGTGGAACTGGGCCCAACTGAGAAGACTTCAGGTCAAAGGCCATCTCAGCATAAATCTTTGCGTGAAACTGAGGGAACTCTGGAGAACCATAGAATTCAGAGGTGCCTCCAAATATCTTCTTCAGGCACCTATGTTATTCAACCAACTGGTTTGCTGCTGAATGTGAAAAGTCATTATGCCTCAAAACATCCAGAACTTTCCATAGTGGTGCTGTTTAGCTGCTTCAGGCATTACAGAATCTTTTGGGAAGGTGCTCCTTGGATTCCATTGCCATAGGTACATCCTCAAAAAGTCTCAATCCATGTAACATCTAAAAAACCCAAAAGTTTTAGACTGACATGTGTGTCCTCATCAGTCAACGGTTATTTTATTATCCCAGCACGTGTAAGACCCCAGTTCAAAACTTTATGTTATTTGATGTCTGACAGCCACCAGTTCAATCTGCAACAAGCCAGTAACCCAGATAATGGCACATTGTTTCTCATCACGATGTAATTTGTCGCTCTGGTGTGTGTGTCTTTGCATTTTCACTGCTGAAGAGTCTTTAATGTGTAGAAATCCTATTTATTTGTATTAGCAAGACAGTCCTTCCAGATTCTAATGGGCAGGACATTTATGTGGATATATGGCATCTAATTTAAGTCTCTTTCAAAAAAAAAAAGTATCCATATGCACAGAATGGATCAGTTTAAACACAAAATTTCTACACACACCCTCTTGGAAGGATTAATACAATTATCACATTTTGAAAGGGAATGTGAATCTTAGTGTTCCTCCTCAACATCTCCTCCTTATGAGTTTATAAAATTCTTCATCCATTTTGACCACTTCCCTAAGTGCCTGCCTTGGGTATGTTTCTCTTCTTATGCCTCACAGCTCAGGCATCTTTCAGTACTGCAAATTTTTTTGCTTAGTCCAGTCAATGTCCACAGTTCTAAGCACTCGTAAAACACATTGACAACACTACAGCTTTAAGTTCACTTTAAAGGTATAATTGTCTGTTCCTGAAAAATTTCTGCTTTAACAGGATGTGGCAAATCATTACCCTTTGACATAACTAAGTGCACACAACTTCCTCATTTGTTGAGAATGCTGTCATCAGATCACAGAGTCAGAGAATCTCAAAATATCTGAGTTGGAAGGGGCCCAGAGGGATCATCAAGTCCAGCTCCTGGCCCTGCACAGCATCATCCTCAACAATCATACCATGTGCCTGACATGATTGTCCAAACACTTCTAGAACTCTTTCAGGTTTGGTGCTGTGGCCCCTTCCCTGGGGAGCTGTACCAGTGCCCAAACACCCTCTGGATGAAGAAAGTTTGCCTAGTATCCAACCTAAACTTCTCCTGGCCAAAGTTCAGGCCATCCCTCAGGTTCTGGTAATCACCAGTAAGTTTTTACTGTCTATTTGTATGTATGCTCGTCACTCATCAGTAATCAAAGTGAATTTAGTCAAGTAAGAATGTTGAAATAGGCGTGATAGGTTAACTTTGGTTTAAATTTGTGAATTTGCAATCCTTATCTGTAAGGCTTTTCAGTCTATTTTTCATAATTCTGCTTTTTATCCTATTTCACTTCACATACACTTTCTACCACCTAGACTGTAAACATCAACAACTCAGGCATTGTTTAGAAGTATAATTTTACCATATAATACAAGCAAGATAATATAAAGCTGACATCATCAACGGAAGGATTTATTTACCTTTATTTACAGATTACAGGAGCATCCATCTAGCCTTGCACCCTTTTTTTAGAGTTAAGCATGGTAATCACACAATTCAAATTAAACTACTGAAATCCATTATCATACTGTTGTGTTTTAAATCCAGCTGGAAAATAAGCTCCATGTAGTCACTGCCCTCCACCCACCCTCTTGGGTGAGAGACAAAAGGCAAAGATTCTGAGTTGAGATAAGAACAGTTTGCTGGAAACAGCAATGAGATAAGAAAACAAACAGTAACAGCAACAATACTAATAATGACAGGGTATAAAAGAGTGTGGTTACACGCAAAAATGCTCAGAGTAAAACCCGACAAGACCACACTGCCATCCCATGCCTCCATTTGCTGCTTGTTTCCCCAGAAAAATGAACAAAATTGGCCACAAGCCCTCCAAGCAGCACCTTTTTCTTCCATCCAAAGCCATGCCTCCTTTCACTGCAGAACTAAGAATCCCTTACCTCTGCTCTCCTACCATGAGTAAGTGGTACTGAATAAAAATCTAGGCATACCCACTTGGCTCCAAGCTCTGCCCCTCACAGCAACAGTGAGAAAATTAACTCCGTCCTGGCCAAAACCAGGACACACACTCAGAATTTTAAAAGCATATGAATTCTGAAATCCAAGTACGGTACACAAATTAAAGAATTCTTCTAAATTTTAATTTCTTACCTCCATAAATGTTCATGAAAAGAATTGATGAGCTAACATATCTACTCACTCTCCCTCACCAAGGTACACTGCAAAAGCATTTCTCTTGCAAACTGAATCACTGTACTATTGAAGTTCTTATTGATACAAATTAAATACGTAGGAGGCAAGCAGCCTCAGTTTCATAACTGAACAGAAAAATCACAAAGATGTTAATTGTATCTTTTGAGAAGAAGTTAAAGATTCTACTGGAAAATACAAGCTGGTGATTCTGTGTCTCATTTGAGTCTTGTTTATGACGCCTACATTTACCTCCAGAATACAGGTGGAATAAACATACAGGTAACAGGATTGGGCTGTTCTCTAGCATTTTTGAACTATTCTGATAAAAGCTGACAGTCAAAAAGCTGACAGAGATGTTTTCAGCATTTCAAAATGCACAGGAAGTATGGGGGGTGGTGTCACTGAATCTGTGGAAGTGAGATGCTTTTCTGTTAAATATTTACTGGTCCTGATAACATTCTGAGAAAGGTTTCAGTATAACATTTTCAGAGAACAGCCCTGTAATTCCCTGCTTCTACCCCCCGCAAATGATCAAAGTACATATAAGGATATTAGTCTCTTCACAAACTTTTACTGGTGGAAGCATTACACCATTAAAGACAATGCCATTAATATTATTCAGTCTAAGAGTGCACTCTAGTTCTTTAGAGCTTCATCTAATGTGCATTGCTCTGTTAGGTAATAGCAGAAGCAAGGTGTCAGATGCCCATGCTTTTTCCTCCAGCATGAATGACATTTTGATAGAAAGGGGCAGCAACTCATTTTAGGTCAGGAGAAGAATAGTCTGTGTGCTGCATTTGCAGAAGTGCTTTAGTCTTGTGAAACACAACCCTAGTAAGTCTGTCTTGCTTGTCTCCGATCCGTTAAGGCAGTCTGCTTATTCTACTACTTCCTTTTAAATGTAGCAGTCTTATCTTTCGATGTTTAAACCCACATGTTCAGAGCCAGCCTCTTTCATGCACTCACACAGGTCCTCCAGCTAATTAAAAATCTGTGCTGTAAATAAGCACTCAAAATTAAAATTACAAATGCAACTTGCGGTCTGCATCTTGACCAGGTTTCCTTTTTCATTTCTAACAGAAAATAAATGGTGACACACCAATTACGATCTGATAATATACTTACATAGTGTGATAAGAAAACTTGGAAATTTGCATTTGAACACATATTTGCTGGACCTTTTCTGGTCCAGCAAAATTCAAATAACTTTTTAAAACTCAAACAGTGATGAACCGCATTGGGAAAACACTGCTCTTGCCAGACACCATCACTTCTGCCAAGTTGCCTTTGGGATTTTCACCAGGAAGTGTGGCTTACCTGTACAGAGAAGAAAAAGACTAAAATGCTTTTGCAGAGACATCTATCAATATGCAGACTTCATCTTAGTGTTTTAAAGTGTTTAAAAGATATGAGATCTTCATAGGTACAATACATGTTAAAATGCTGAACTGAGAAACTGGAGATGTAGTTATAAGGAAGTGAATGGCAACAGAAGATACCATTTCCATGTCCCCCTCCCCCCCCGCAATTTTATACAGCAGTTTGGGGGCACATAAAATTATTGTTTTCGTATTAGCACTCAGCAGCAAGAGATGATTTCCGAGCAGGGCTGTCCTACTGTGATTTCCAAAAGATATTGACAAAAGGAGCTGCAAAACATAAAATCTTCTGAATGAATCTGAGTGAAACTTCTTTGTAGTTTCAAACATTTTAATTGACTTAGGTTTTAACCTGAAATATTATTTTCTGTTTGGATCAATAAATGGTCAAAAAATTTAAAAAAATATTGAAAGTGTAATATTTTCATACTGACTGTCTAAACTTCTAAAAGGAGATTCTTCTCCTGCCAGTTTTATACCAGTTCTAAAAAATGAAAGCAGGAAAGCTAAAAGTTTTGGAAAAGTATTTTATTATTTAGCTTAATGCAAAAATTATAACCAAGCTCTTCAGACTTTGGAAGCTAATTGATCAGGAAGTAATGGAGAACACTTTTCCCCCCATGTAGACATTTTCTTTAATTTAACCTTCTGCAATTTTCAACCTTTTCCCATCCTTTGCTGTATGCATTTATACATGCATTCACATTCATCACAACTTTCATTTCTAATATAAAACTATTCTTTTTACTGTGTTGCTAGATTTCTTAAAATTTCAATATCTTTCTTCCTCTTTTTTTTTTACTTCCTGACAGGTATCCTATCTGCTGCATGCAACTGTTATCATCGTTTAGTTTAGCAGTCTGCCTCCTGGTTCTGATGAATATTTTTCCCATGAAAATGTGTAAAAGCTTATGACGCCTCTCAGAAAATAGAAAGAAGCAGTCCATTGTTATTAGTAAAACATCACAATCTATACTATCTTCCTATAAAACAGCTCTTTTCTACATGAGAATTTCGCACCTTATTTTCAAATAGTGTTTTCCTCAGCAGATGTTGAGTGTGAAACAATGACATACTTATTTTGTTATAATCAATGAATAGGGAGGGAGCAGTGAAGAGTTCACATGTATTACTAATTTTTAGACTGCCAATCTGCAGTAAGCAGATACTAGAGCTGTAGACTGCAGGCAGAGCTAGGTGTTATCGTAGTAAAACAAAACCCAGATATTCACTTTGCATCTCTTTTGTCTTCTCTGCTAGAGTATCAAAGGATTTGTGTTCAGTCTGCAATTTTCAGCAAATCATTTGCACAACACTGTTAACCAGCAGATACACTGTGACAATTGCTAAAATCTTATTTTCAGCTAAACACATTTTGCTCCCCTCCACATGCAAGCATTTCCACATATGCTTCTGCTGTCACATTTACAAAAGATTAAATTAGTGTAAAATTACCATATGTTCCTGACAGGAGGGAATGGTTCCTAGTAACTTTTCACTAGATTTTCAATTTTTGATACTGAAATCCAAATAATATATATCATAAAGAAGAGACATTGTTTTACCTGCTGTTTGGCTTCTCAGATGGTAATTAAACTCAGAGGGAAGCCCTAATAAGCTAAGAGAGGGTTCCACTGTGAATTGGCCATTGCAATGAAATAAGGTATATGTGGGTATTCCAAGACATTGAACCTTATGCCTATATCCTAAATGCATTGAATCTGAATATTTAGTCTTTTCTCTAGATATACTTTTCTCAAACTTGCATCCTGAAATAAGAAGGAAATTATATAGTAAAACCAGAGACTGAAGCCATTGCTTGAGTCCCTAATTCTCCACAAGGAAATTTAAAAAGGGCTCAATAAAAGGTAAAATAATCAATTTCCAGTCCATAAAAGCTATAAACAATTTAAAGAAACTGCTGAATATTATTACTGCAAAAAATTGTGATTAAGGACTTAGCTAAGCACCTAAGAAGCTGCTATCCTGTTAGAAAACTGATTAGAAGAATTATGAAGTCACAAATATTGCATTAATTAATGTTAAATGTGTATCAGCAGTCAAGTGTTCACTTGCAATTTTGTCTGTACCATTATAGTATTTTTTACTCTGTGAGGCTTCAAGAATGCAGTTAACTTGTCTCAAAATTCTGACACAAGGGGGGATGTTCTCTTAAGGTAAGGCATCACAACAGGCACAGATAGCAAACAGAAAGGTGTAAATTTCAGGCCTATGCAGAGGTGAAAGGTTTGGAATTAGCACACTGGACAAGATTCCACTGTGCAAACTGTGGGAAAGGTGCAGACGGCAACAAGAAGATGCCAGGCCTGGTGAGGCAGATCTGGGTAGCCTATCTGGACAAAAATTCCCACTATGGAAAACTATGAGAAAAGGAAGAAACTGCTTATATACTTGCCATCCCAAGTTATCGGAATGGTGCCTATGCCTCGTGGATACCCAGACTTGGATTGTATAAAAGTGGTATCGCCAGAAGAACACTTTGGGATCCCCACCACTAAGAAGACAAGGGCCAGCAGGACACTGCAGGGACCCACATGGGATATCTTTTGCTTAATCTCTCCCCCTCATCTCCTCTCTCTCTTCCTCCCCCCACCCCATACCCCTTTCCTATTTCTATCTGTCTCTCTCTACCTCATATTTACTGTTAAATGAAATCTGTTCCATTGACTTCAGCATATGGTCTCATTTGCATCTTAATTCAGGCAGAGGCATCTCATAACAAGTGGATCCTAACATTATTTCAGTGTATCATAACATTATTTCGGTGTCAGAAGTGGGATAATAACAAGCCGGAGCTTCACATTTCAGTCCTCATCAGTGAACAAGCTGAGGCTCAGCTGAGTCTCAGCTTACTTGCATGTAAACCAGCCCCACGTAAACCATGGAGACAATTTACATGTAAGTCCAAGTTAATGAAGGGTTCATCAGAGAGAGACACCACTTTCATCATGAAATGTCTTCCTCAAGACTAAGGCCCAAACTGTAACAGAATATGGAAGTCACAGGTAGAGAAATTTACCCAGTAATGCTCACTGCCATTTTCTGAATCTATTCTTACAGTTCCAGTGATGCCATGATGAGGGAAAGGCAACACCAGTACAAATCATTATTTACTCTGGGTGAAAAATATAAAAGCCTACACTGTATATTACAAATTTTTCAGCACATCTTTTGAAAAAAAACAAGATTAGCCATGCTTTTCCTGCAATTTCTCCCTTCCTCCAGCCCACCTTCCCCACCCCGAGGTCCAGGTAAACAATTTAAGGTAATGTCTTCCACTGAAATTTTTGTTAGTTGCCTCTCTGATGGAGCCCTGTGTGAAAGCTTCGCCCACGTGCTGCTACTAAATAGGATCTAATGACTAGATCCTTTCTTCCTATCAACAGCAGCAGCAGCAGCAACATCTTCCAGCTTGGTTTGCTGCTGTTCTTACACAAAGCCTCCAAAATACAGAGAAGGTGGAAAGACAGAGGGAACAAAGCAACAGCAGTTTTTTCACTGGTGAAAGCAAAGGCAAAAGGGAGAAAAGGAAAAAAGAACTGCAGTTAGAACTGATGCTAAATGATACTACACTTTCTGTCTATCTGTACCCTCTGTCTTCCATCCCCTTCAAACACTGATGCCACTCATCAGTTAGCGAAGCCAATGGTTTATTAATAAACTAGACTAATTTGCTTGCTTAACTTGTTTCAAGTAATCTTATACCAAGTTGTCCTGTAAACAGTCAGCAGAATCACTTGTCATTCTATAGCCACATACAAAAAGGAAAGGAAGCAAAACCAGAGGAAGATATGATCTACTCAAACAAAATGGAAAAAGGTGTAGCTTTACTGAGGTCTCTGAACACAAGTCTGCTTACAGCTAACAAGGCTAGGTTGAGCTACTCTGCTCTTGTTAAAGAAAAAACTGTTGTATTTCTGAGTTAGGAATATTCAGAGATCATTTGCCTTTTCAGACCTCCTCTGAATTGTGCTGATCTTTTCCCTTGAAATTCAAAATATTAACATAAAATCTTCCTTCTGAAAACAGCATTGCAATATAGAAGTTTGATATATCCCTGGTGAATCAAAAATTCAGATGAGAGCATTCATCAGCTGGCTTCACTGTACTGTTTTGTTATTAAAACCAGCAATACTGGCAAAACCCCTTGTCTTTTAAATAAGGAAAATAATGACTTAATATTATCATCCCTTTTTAATTATTGATACAAGATTGCTAAATTCTAAGGTGCCATCAACAAATGTAAAAAAGGATGTTCTTCCTACCAAAAAGAGCTTCCTGGTGCCCATTCTGTTGTCTCAGAATTAATTCCAGAAGTAAGACATTCCTTTAATTAACTATACCAATTGGGAATTTGTTCTGCTTCTAAAACATTTCCGATCCCATAAAATGCAGATGATCTTTGTTGATTCTTCTTTTATCTTGTTGCAACCCAACAGATCTCAGCTGAGGCTTCTGTATGCAGCAGTTCTGACTAGATGAAAAGAAGAGAGGGACAAGGTGGCAGCAGTCCATCACTGGTGTAACTATAGCTTACATACATGCAACTGCCTCCAAAACCCAACCACACCAGGCTTTAACATCACTTAAAACCACAGGAGGTCCAACAGTCTATGTTGCTGTTGGCATGTTCTGGCTTTTGTATGAGGTAATTTTCAGTTTGTTGTTGGCCATTAATGTCTGACTAACATTTAAGGAGAGACTAACCTTTAAGTTACTGGGCAGCTATAAGCTGCAGTACTTACTTTTTTCCAAACTGTTGGCAGATCTGAAATAGATACCACGTCACAATTAATATAACACAATGACGACACTTCCCCAGGGCATTCCCAAACAGTATATTCAAAGTTCGTGTTGTTTAATGGAACAATTAATACAATAATTTTGACTCATATATCTTCACTTGTAAATCATGAAGTCATTAACCTTAAAAAAGCCAATCTGTTGTTATTCATCATGCTCATCTGCAGGGCTTGATACTGCAATAACACAATACCTCACAGTATTAAATGTTTGAATGCTCAAGTGAAACCTGATAAATACAACCTTTTAACGCATTGGGAGTATTTTGTAAAGAACAAAGGCAAGATGGAAAGATATAAAAAAGAAAATGGGGCAAAAACTCCCAGCTAATATTAAACATAAAAAAATGGACGGTGCTGATGGTGAGCTTTGTCCCTGCATTATAACACAAACCAGATATGTAAAGTGCAGGAAATGCAGGTAAAAAGAACAACTTGGCACAAAATAATAAGTTAAATCAGATGGCTAGGGAGTATAGACAATATGTGTAAGTATTCTCTTACATGACTCTAACTGAGCAAAACAGGCATGAAGAAAAAAATTATTCCGTAGCCAGTGTATACTGTGTCACATTATAAAGCAGTGCAAAACAATGTTAGGGAATGATCTTCTATTACAGTAATTAGTGAGAATTTTGGCCAGAAAATTTTAGTTATAAGAACTAAATCTCTTAATTTTAATGGAGCTTCTACCTTAACTCTTATCGAGTAAAACTCCATTTTACTGAAAATGCCTAATCACAGTGACGGTTTTTTATTTCAGTTGCTTTCTTAATGATGAACTAATTCTAAATGTGTTTTGTCTGCCAATAGTTATTGATTTATATATTCTAAAAGGACTGAATAATTCCCAAATGAAATAATTAGAAGCATAACAACACATAAGAAAAGCAATTAAAAGTTTTTTCAGTAAGTGGATGGATAAAAAAACTCCAACTTGAATCCTGTAAACAACTTAGGGACTCCTTAACAGCATCCTGAAGAATAATTTCAGAACTAAATGACCAGAATAAGGTTTAAGAAAACAGAAAGGTTCAAAGGAAATTAGCAGATTAGTACAGGGATGTATGTCTTTTACATACAAAAATGTCAAAGGTGGAAGTGACTTTACTCCATGTTGGTCTGAGGGGAAACAAAGCTCTGAAAGCGTAAGAAAAATGCTATGATCATACTTTTCATTTTATCTCCCCTAATCATCAACTGTCAGCATTACCTAATTTCATGCTCATAAATATGTACTGGTTATACACTAAGCTAAAACAGAATCTTGAATAGCAAGCTCTAGAGGACACAGAATACTATTTAAACTTACTGGCCCAGATCAGCAGCTGACATATATCACTGAAGTTCTGCTTAAATCAACATAACTTAGTTATCTGACTCAGATTTCCAGAGGGAAATGATCATATATCTATGAATATCAGCCTGACATTGTCTCCTGGTTTATAGGAAAAGTTTATAATTGAGCACGCTCCCAATTCAGATATTTTAAACTTTCTGAGATACGGGCTCAAGTTAAAAGTACATCTGTTACTATCTATAACAGACACTTGGCAAACTTATCTCAACAAAAATAGCAGATTTAATATTTCATGTGAAATGATGGCTTGCAGCAGTTCAAGGCAGCATAACCCCCATAGTATTCAATCCCATAGTAGGAGAGAATAGTTTGTTCAAAACTTATATGTGAGTTTCATTACAGGTTAATTATGTTTAATAACCATAAACAGACTTTATTTTAAATTATATATTTCACAATATTTGGTGCCCTTCCAGCACTAATCTTCCACACTAGCTCTGATTTCATTTGTCCATTTGTCTTATTTAAATAAAATAAAGTATATAAAGTATAACCGTCACCCATAGTCACCCAAGAGGACTGGATTTTTGTCTCCCACATCTCTTACCACCAACAGATTAATAAAATTCACTTCACAAAATATACAGGGAGTGTGGGGTATAAATTAAGCCAGAATTGCATACATAGCTCCTTTTCTTGGCAGTTCCCAAATTTGTTATTGACACTCTTGGTCTAACTACTTACCCTGCATTGGAAGGCCCAGTGAGAATCAGAAAGACCCTTTGTGGGGTTAAAGCCATAGGACTTTTTGTTGCATTAGCCAGCTGTACCATATAGTTCTGCTTTGGCAATGTAATTTAGCATTACACTAACTATAAATAAATAGTTTCAGAAAAAGAGGCCCTTCCCAGTGTCCTTCAGTGATTTTACAAAATTTCAGCCAGAGTCTCAGAGAGCTTTCTCCAGCCCAGCATTGGCTTGGTAACAATATTGTAATGATTGTGCATTTGAAAAAGTTATGTTATTTTTGCAAGTGGCTTTCTACATTTTCAAGCACCCATGAAATGAGATTAGGGGCATAATGCAGATCTACTGTCTTCAATGGAGTAGGATGCAAAACAAATACTGATTTGGCATATTGCAGTGCTGTGCATGCAGTCCACCTCAGTCTGGAAAATATCTGGATTACCTTAAAGCGGAACTGCCTGTTCTGCTAACACAAACATTTTGTTTCTGGAGAGCTTAGTGTGTGGTGTCAACAGTGGTAGGTCCACAGATCTGAAAACCTGGAAATACAGCCTAGGTCTGTTTATCAGGGCACCAGTCCTAGGCAGGGCAGGATGAGTTCAGGCTCTAGATCAGAGACATTCTGGGCTGGTGAGAGAGCATAAGAACACCAGGAACCCTGGAGCCAAGAGCCGACCAGAAACATGGAGCTGGAAATCTCCATTTTCCTGTAAAAGTTTAAGATCTTCCAAGGAGTTTCTAATTTGACAAATGAAGTATTTCTATAAATATGTTTCCAAACCTGGTTAAAACTTAGAACCCCAGAAGTATAAAACAAAAAGAGACGTTTATTCTTAAACAGACAGTTTTGGTCTGGAAATTCATGTTTTTGACATACATTCCTGTACTTTGCCTGTTAAAATACACAAAATGTAACCACTGATAAATATATGCCCAAAAGAAAAGTGAGAGGCAAGTAAATCAAAAAGAACTATAAAATTCAATGTGTAAAGGTGTTAAAATGGAAAGACAAAATCAGAAGTTAAAGAACATTCACAGTTTACAAAACATAATAAATGTACATCATAAAACATCCATTTCACCACATTTTCTACTATTTCTTGGGTTTATGGTGGCAATAAATATTATTTGTATTCTAATTATTACAGTGCCTCAAAGATACAATTTCATAACAGCATGGGTGATATTTAGATATTAATTTGTTATATATTTATTTATTTTAATGGCAACAACTTTGATCTTTCTTCTTGTTCATGGCTTGGAAATTTTACTCCTAAACAGTTATTGTGTAGCATTCATAATTTCCTTTTATTTTACTCATATTTATAGATGTTTGCTCTTTTAAGGACTGCATGATACTTCTACTAGAATGTGCACATCATGGGTATAAAGTATGATTTATGTTTTCTTTTCACTGTGCAACTGTCTTTAGGAAACTCCTAATTCCAAAATTGGTTCCAGTTTCAATTTCCAGGTTGTTTCCTCAATGTCATTAGAATTAAAATAAAAACTAATCCATTTATTACTGTTAAAATGCTATACAACTATGTAAGAAGAATGATCAAATATAAATTCTATACTATACTGTAGGAAAAGATATAAAATTGTATAAAAATATGGAAAGAGTTTCAAAGGCAAATCAGAGCAATGGCATGCTCAGAATCTGATGAAATTCCACTGCAGCAAAAGCCCATTTATACTTCTGAAAAAGTTTCACCTTTGTGAATGTCACAGAGAACCTAAATCTGGGGGGTTTTTTCATGCTCATGAATGTGCTAACTTCACAAGCAGTTCTACTGATTTCCTACTCCCTTGAGAAATTCTCTCCAAAAGTACCTCATTCCTCCTATATTCAGCTGTCTCCTTCTAAGTATCTCCGTATCATCTCCTATTTGCTACCCAGCTGCTCAAATTTTGGAAATCCTGCCAACTTCAAAATATGCCTTGTTTTTTAGGACATGTCTTGCATTTCCCTTTTGCTTTTCTTTCCATACATCTGCATTCATTTGCTCTTCTATGTCTTTTGGACTGCTTATACTGAAAATGGTAAATTCTAATAGGTATTTTACATTCTGGCTACCTTGTTTTGCCCTATAAAATCTATGGATGTTCATGTCTGATGATGGCAGTCTCTGACTTACATATCAGTGTTTTAGAGATTATGATGATCAGTTTCTGTAAGATAGGACTTTGCATACTTGTGGAAATCATAGGAATTTAATGGATAGCTCAAGCAATTTCTGAAAGCTTGAAGATACTGGCATTAAAAACCAGAAAAACTATAATGAGTTTAACAGATAAATTGATCGTAACAATTTTTAATGAATCTGTTGATCAATAGTGTATTTTCTTCTATAATAAACATAAAACCCCACTAGTCATATGTATGAAAAAAAGGATTAAAGGGCCAAAGCCCAACTAAAACTTAGTCTGGCTACTTGTCAGGAATAAGGACAACTCTTGTTTTGATTTAAAAAATTGTTTATTACAAGAAAAATAATTTGGAAAATTAACAGCATCCGAATTCTTAAATTAAAATAATAGAAAAGCCCCGGGATCACAGGATCGGAGACTCCTGATGCCAAACTGGCTTTGTGCCCACGGCAGAAATCTTCAGCGCTGGATTAACCTCAGCTAATCTGAGGCAAAATTCTCTTAAAATTAAAAAAACAAAAAAAAAGGGTCTCTGAACAGAGATAGGCCCTTGACCCTCCCCCACTTACCCAGCGCAGGAGGAGCAGCAGATGTGCCCCGCAGCTCGGCCAGGTGGAAAACGGGCAGGCGCCTGTGGGGGCCAGTCCTTTATACCCCCTTGGCCCTTCCCGGAATTCCCCACTGTCCAGCCCCATGGCCAAGTATGATTGGTGGATTTTGAGGTACATCAAAAGTTTCTTTCACCAATGGATCCATTTGCTGGGGCGGGACATGGATTTACAGAGAGTAATGGAAACTTCATACTTAAAAGGTATTTAAAAATAAACTATCTTAACAACTTTAATAACTATTAACTTGGTCATAAGATGATTTTTATATGCAAAAGCCAAGCACCTAATTTCATGTATGACATACTGCAGTTAAAGACAATAAAAAATGTTAATGTAAATACATTAGTAACAAAAGGAGGACTGAGGAGAATCTTCATCATTTATTGGATGCAAGGGAAAACATAGTCACACAGGATGAAAAAAAAGCAGAGGTACTTAATGACTTCCTTGCCTTGGTTTTTAATAACCAGACCAGTTGTTCTCAGGGTACCCAGCCCCCCGAGATGGGAGACAGGGACAGGGAGCAGAATGATCCATAATACCCCATAATCCAAGGGGAAATGGTCAGAGACCTGCTACGCTGCTTATATACACAAGTCTCAGGTCAGATGGAATTCACCCAAGGGCACTGAGAGAATGTCAGAAGAGCTCACTGAGACTCTTTCAGTCATTTACCAGAGGTCCTAACTGACTGGAAATCAGCAAATGTAGCACACACCTAAAAGAAGGGTGGGAAGGAGGATCTGGGGAACTGCAGGACTTTCAGCCTAACCTCAGGACCAGGGAAGATCATGGAGCAGATCATCTTGAGCGCCATGATACCGCACATGGGGAACAACCAGGGCATCAGACGCAGGCAACGTGAGTTTAGGAAAGGGAGGTCCTGCTTTCCTGACCTGATCTCCTTCTATGACAAGGTGACCTGCATAGTGAATGAGACAAAGGCTGTGGATGTTGTCTACCTGGACCTTAGTAACGCCTTTGGCACTGGTTCCTACAGCATTCTCCTGGAGAAACTGGCTGCTCGTGGCTTGGATGGGCATGCTGAGGAATACATTTTGTGCAGGTAGCTCAGTTTGCAAGCTACAGTGCAAGCTGAAAGTTGAGCTTAGGAGGGCAGGAGCCTGAGCCCAAGACCGAGCCCCAGGCTGTGAGCCGCCAACCCTTTTGTGCAAAGGGCACGAGGATCTGTGGCAGTGGCCAGGGGGCAGGAGCCCGGGCTCCAGACTTCCTGCACTTAGACTGTAAGAGTATACAAGCCCAGGGGTTCCTTTGTTTGTGGTCTCTCTCAGAAGCACCCAGTTAAGCTGTTATTTTGTTGTTTAGTTATTGCATCAAGATTTAATTTTTTTAAGGAAAGAGATGTCTAGGACTCTGCTATGGGAAACCTGGTCTCAAACCAGTATGAAAATCTGGTCTGTGTGAGATGTAGCTGCGAACCGGGTATGTAGCTGCAAACAGGCCTCGGTCTCAGCTCAGGTGGTTCAAGTGTGACTACCAGAGTGAATGGTGGAAAGTTTCCTTAACATATGCACTTAATTGAGTAAAAATCCTGCTGGGTGGCCAGGTCCAGAGATTTGTTGTGAATGGAGTTACATTCAGCTGGCAGACAGCCACAGGAGATGTTCTTCAGGGATAAGGATTTCTTCCAATCCTGTTTAGTATCTCTACCAATGATATGCACGAGGGGTTAAGTGCACCTTCAGTAACAAGCTGGGTGGGAATATTGATCTGCTGGAGAGTAGGAAGGCTCTGCAGAGGGATGTAGACAGGTTAGGTCAAAGGACCAAGTATGAGGTATGAGGCTGTATGAAGTTCAACAAGGCCAAGTGCGAGGTCCTGCACTTGGGTCTCAACATTCCCAGGCAGCTCTACAGGCTGGGAGCAGGGTGACTGGAAAACTGCCCAGCAGAAAACGACCTGGGGGAACTGGTTGACAGTGGCTGAGTATGAGCCAGGATGTGCCCAGGTGGCCAAAAATGCCAATGACATCCTGGCTTGGATCAGAAATATTGTGACCAGTAGTACCAGGGAAGTGGTCATCCCTCCATACTCAGCACTGGTGAGGCCAAACCTCAGATTCTGTGTTGAGTTTTGTCACCTCATTGCAAGAATAAAATTGAGGTGCTGGAACACATCCAGAGATGGGCAAAGAAGCTGGTGAAGGATCTGGAGCACAAATCTGATGAGGACTAGTTGAGGGAGCTGGGGGTGTTTAGCCTGCAGAAAAGGAGGGTCGGGGGGACCTCATTGCTCTTCTACAACTACCTGAAAGGAGGATGTAGCCAGGTGGTGGTTGGTCTCTTCTCCCAGGTAAGAGGCAACAGTACAGGAAGAAATGACCCGAAGTTGCACCAGGGGAGATTTCAATAGGATATTAGGAAATATTTTTCTACTGGAAGTGTTTTCAAGCATTTGGAGAGGCTGCCCAGGGAAGTGGGTGGGTCATCATCCTGGCAGGTATTTAAAAGATGTGTAGATGTGGTACTTAGGGACATGGTTTAGTGGTGGGCTTGGCAGCCATAGGTTTATAGTTGGACTTGATGATTTTAAATATCTTTTTCAATCTAAGTAATTCTATGATTCTATCTAACTGAGAGACAATCTGTGTTTACTGCAAGATTTCAGTGAAAATACCAAAAATTTAGATTAACAGGAAAGACAGGAGTCTAGAAAACTATTTGTCTTAAGTTCAGAGCTTTTGTTGTTTGCTGGAAGAATTATTTCATGGATCATTTATTTGAATATCAGCCTTTTTACAAGGTTTTATTTCCTAGATATTCCTGCTTACTTCAGAGATGGGCTATATTCAGCATGATAGCTCTGAATGTGCAGGATGGGATATTAGTTTCTGTGAATGGTCTTCTGCTTTCTATAAAGAAGAATAAATCATGTGAGAGAAAAAAAATTATAACTTAATGTGAACCTCAGAATTAAAGCAAAGTGTTTTGTGATGGATGTTTGAACACGGCTAAGAACCAGTTTTCCAAGTTAAATGGAACTTTCTTTTCTTAGACTTTACCACAGTGATTTAATAATACGATACTTTAATGAGCAGAAATGTTCTGAAGCACATAGAAATAGAATGAGTAGTGGCAGTTAGCATTCTTTTCAGTACATAAAGCCACTTTGGATATTAAGCCATTTTCTGGGGTAAAAAACATAATCTGCAAAATATGTAAATTATTCTTTGCTGTGCGAATTAATGATCAGCTTACAAAAAAGCTTGAAATTGTAATGGAATAATCCTACATATAGAACTTTACAAGTTGAAAAAGGCTTAACCTTTACAATTTAATTTCCAAGAAACTGGGTAAAATTTTCCTTGGGATATAGAAAATAATTTTCAGAGACTCACAATGAATTTTCAAGATACTTTGCTATCCTGATTGCTTCTATATTTTTTAGCTCAAGAAATTCTAACAATTCAGAAAGTTCAGTGACCCAACTATTCTATTTAAAATACACTTCACAAATATTGGAATATCTTCCCCTGACTCATAACAAATTAGCATGAATACTAGCATGAATTGATACTTAAATGCATCCAATCTCTTTTTTAATGTTTAAACCTCTTATAACTGTTAGTGTTTGGCTCAGGAGCTGACTTTCCATGAGCCTATAAACTACAGCAAGGTGGGTCATTTCCTCTGGCAAAATCTATTCAAGGTGTCAAAACTCCAAGAGAGAGAGTACATGTTAAAATCCCATGATAGCATGGGTCATTACTTCCAAGGAGCACGGCCTGCTAACTACATGAGAGGAGCAGAAAATAAGTTGGATGTATTCCTTCTTGATTAATATGCTCTGAGATGAGTTTTGATCAGAGCATTCTTCCAGAGCCTTACTGATGAAGTCCATTTATTTGCCACTGTCCCACATAAATCTATATCTTTTAGAGATCTCGGAGGAGTTCCCTAATAACAGAGTTATTAGGGAACTAGTAACCCTAACAGAGTTCGGGTTACTGCCTGCGGACACAACAGTAACAACCAGATGGACCCAGGGTTTTCTGCAGGATAAAGCCAAAATTATAATTTGTCTGACTCAAAGAATATGTCGAATAGAGTTTCTGTATAGCTATCAGTGTTGATATCTAAATCAATATAGAATTAGAGTTTCACAGAGAGCGGATAGACCCTCCTTTTTCAAGTCTCATGGAGAGACTGAACCATCAAATCCCCAAAGCACAGCTTTTGTGCAAAACAGGGCAAAGCCACACGCATTTCACAGCCCCAAAACGAAGTATAAGTGACATCCTCTTCACTTGTGTCAGACTGATGCAGGAGTTTAAGCTTCTGAAAACACACCAGCTAAAGGAACTAGATTCTCTCAAAAAAAGTCATCCTAGAATTTGCTCCTGTTCAAATGAGATGAGAGAACTTTAAAAGCAATAGAACCCCAAACTGTACAATACTGTGACAAATTACCCGGCGCCAAACTCAAATAGTTTTTCCTGCATCCATCATTACTCACTGCAATGAGCAATGGCATAATCAATCAGCTGGACAAATAAACATTAAGAATCGTTCAAATGGCCTTAGAGAAGCTTTAAGAAAGATACTGGTTGGTATTTTATGCCAGCTTGCTCATTTAATATTCTAGAACACCTACAAGACCATAGTAATTTATATTAATTGACTCATTTCCGTGGCATCTTTCTGAAGGCAATCATGTGATTCAAGGCTATGATTAAATCAAGTAACAAGCACAAACAGATATTCTTAACAAACCCAAAATAAATGGCCCTTATGTTATATTCTGAACTGTTGCAGATAACAGAGGAAACTGACATCAAAATACTCTGGCTACCCAAAGACTGAAAATTTGCAGAAATTATTAAAATGTCAATGATTAGTCTAGTCATTCAGGTTTTGGGGCACCAGTGATTGCACTTATTTGCCATCCAGATCTACGACTGCAGTATAAATGCCTAAAGTAAGTGCAGATCTGGATGCATGTGCTCAAAGCAGCCCACATCTTTCAAAAAAATCAGCAGCTTTATTCTGCTTTAAAAAAAAATTTTCTCTTGGTATCTTAAAGTAGTTTTAGCATGAGTGTAATACAGAAATCTGTTTCATATTTCCAATATAAAGAGACAGTCGTAAAGTCATCACTTAATAGGATTAGCTACATTTTTTCATATGCAAATTACATAATCTAAAATATTAGATATTATAATATCAACTTTGTATCATTTACATGCCTGGCATAGAATGAAAATGATAGATGTTTCGATATTTGTATTGGTGAGTCCACAAGCAGTGTTACCTCTAACATCTTCTTGAGGCTGTGAAAAGTTCTTTAGATTGAAGGGTATTGACGTTGAAATGTAATTGAAGCACAACCTCTGCCTATATACTCTCTAGAAAAATTCAGTGTTTCTTTGGGATTGTATTTTCCCTCTTTCTCAAGTCCGGCCTTATTTCTGTAGTATGTAGAAAGCAGCACTTTAATTGGTTTACTTCAAATGCTGTAACAAGCTGGTCTCAGTAAGATAGTACCAGTTATCTAATGACAAATCCTCTTGCACTTATTTGAATACATATATGTCAGCAGGGCTGATGAGGACCTAGAAAAATATGATTTCTTTACTAATAAGATAAAAATTCTTATCTCTCCAAAATCAAAGAAGCAGAACACAGAATTCAACTTAGCATAATTTCTGAAAACATAGCTACTTTGATTCTGAAAAGTGTCCTGAGTAGAGGCAGGCGACACAGAATGCAGCTTGAATGACAGATTCAAAAACAGGTTAAGAAAATGAATAACGGCAAAAAGGTGTGGGGATTTGAAGTTGTTTTTCTCCAGGAAATAGTTAGAAAATGGTTTACACTGTGTATAACTCACGAGCAAATGTCTACATTTTATAACTCTATATAAGCCTCAAGAACAAGAGGACTCCCCAGTGATACACCTCAGACTTAACAGACACTGAGATTAAGCAACAATCAAAGATTTGTTCATAACTTAGCTCCTCCTTTCTTTTGGCTCTATTTCGTTCTATAGCAGATTTTCTGCAGTCTGACTCTCTGTGACAGCCATCCAGAAACTAAATTAGTAACTTGTCTTACATTGCCAGTACCAGAACCTGAAGAGCAGGATGTGTCTTACAGGAAAACATGCTGGTTTGTGCATTATATGCCTTTCAATTTTCCTATTCTTCTCAGGGCTTTTCCGAACATTAGTAAGTAGATAAAATAATAGCAATTAAACATTAAAGCTCATAGAGAAAATCCTGAATTTTATTGGAAAAAGCTTAATGTTCCAATCAGCCATCTAGTCCAAGCTTAGTGTCATACCTAGACATGAAAAAATCTTAACTAGTGTTTTATTTCTTAATAATCTGTAGAGCTCTGCCTTTGAATTGTGAATAAGATTATTTTATGCATAGTAGTGAATCAAAATTTCAACACATATTGCAGCTGTCTTCATGGAAAACTTCCAATTACATCTATATAAAAACAAATCCTGTAAGTTATGCTTAATTTTTAGAACTATGTAGAGGACATAAATCACTGAACTGGAAAATATATTAACAATTCATTAATCTTTTTAAGATATATTTCCCATGTTTGATAGACAAAAATTTCAGGGACTTGCATGCCACCATTCATTTCAGATATAGTAGTAGTATACCTCCAAAGGTCTTCATTTATTTTTGTATTAAAAGCCATCACTGGTGAACTGAATTCAATGGGTTTACCCTTTTCAGTTTTAGACAGATGCGGTGGAATAAATCCAATGCCTTAAAACAGTGAAATACAATACCTAGTGAAAGTAGGATGAAGGTTGTTTCAAGGAACAGATATCTTGAACCAACTCTGTGTGAGATTGATATTTTTCTCTTTAACTATACTGGTAATTAATTACATCAGTAGCCAGAAGAATTCCACATTCTCTGCAGAATGTGAAGCAGCAGCTCAACAGACAAGTTGCTCTCTGAAACAAGTCAAATTCCTCATGAGAACTTGGCTGCACATGATTATTTGCAACACTCCCAGGCTGGCTGGTTGTTTTTGTCCTATTTAGTTCAGTCCCCAGTGACTCAGGATATTGTCACTGCTGCCTGAAATTATAAATTCCATATTGACCAATTATTTTTTAAAAGACTTTTTAGGTATGACTCTTATAATTAAGCAGCTTTCTTTAACCAAAGCTGGCAATTTTACATGTGAGGCAGGACTCCTCCAGATATGTACACCCACATTTTCAACCAACTCTGTATCATCCTTGTTTATGCACAGTATCTGCATAGATTTTTGCATTGCAGATATTTTGTGATTTCCTTGTGTATTGCTGCTGTTGTTGGATGTAGCAGCAGTACAAAGGTGGCAGTATTTCGGTCCATTTTGCTTGAAGCTATAAAAATAAATATATATATTTATATAACTGTGCATATATGTGTGTTACAGGTGTGAGAATTTAATCTCCAGGCCTAGATGTGCAGAGAGTGGAATGTAATCTTCCCTTTTTTTGCCAAAGTTCTTAAGCCAATGACCTGAGTTCATCCCACCTTCTCTTAGCTACTTCACAGAGACAATTAATTTTGAACCCTGGTATTGAATGTGTCTCCTATGGAGAGTTATAGACATCCTGACAGAATGATTCATATATTACACAAGCTGACTCACTTTTTGGAAATTAATATATTTTTGCACTAATGATGGAGAGAAGCCTAAGGTGAACAGACTCCTAACTTAGGCAGACAGCTAAAGACACAAAATTAAATGAGTGAAGTTAAGTTCACCTAATTCATCTCTAGCTGTCTAAAGAGGTCTCAATCATAATTGCCTTATACTGTTGTCACAAAAATGAGGGCATTTTTTTAATCCAGGAATGGATTTAACACAATTTGAACAAGGTACTTTCATTTTTGAGAATATTTTTTAGCTTTAAGATTCCTGACTCTTTTAATGATGAAAAGGTTTTCTTTTTTTTCTTTTCTATTTTCAAAAACTTGGATAAGAAAAAGAACAGTACTTTAGTTGTGGAAGGCCTATCGTTGCCTCCAGTATATATCAGTCATTCAAAAGTCTCTGAGCTGTCAAAGTGATGAAATGAAAGTAGAAGAGCTAAAAAGGGGAATAGTATCAGGGGACTGAGTGATTTCTCATTTGGAACTGTAGTGTTGAGAGTAAGGTTTAAATACCTGAAAGCAAGAAAAGAGGGACTAATCCTTGGTAAGATGTGCATGTGTACAGGTGAAGACAAAAGGATAAAATCATAGTAAAGAGAAATTTTCTGAGAAGTTGTTCTATAGTACAGTTGGTTGATCATCTCAGGTAACTGACAGTGCTGCAACTCTGGCTCTAATGTCACAGCCTTTCTTGTTCAGCTTTCCAGGGAAAGTTGAGTTGAACACTAGAAATGTCAGAAAGATTCAAGGCCATTTTTAAGGTTCAGTATTATGCTTGACCTTTCGATACAAGACCCTGTATATGAGCAAGCAACAAATGGTACTATGAATAGGAGTCAAAGTGCAGAGATATGCTGTTCAAGCTTTTCCCCCTTGCAGTCCTAACTTGAAGTCCATTTGCCGCTGATTTTTGAGAGGAGATAGTGCAGCGTTCAGATTGCATGGTTACTCTAAGAGATGTGTGAATATAAAAATTTATGCAAGGACCTGCAGTTATTTGCATCTACATTCAAAACCACATTTTAAACTAATTTTTGGATCATTTTAAGAATTTCCAAACCATCTTTTGCTTACGTTTGTCTGTAATGATCTGTAGGATAAGGTTTTTTTGATAAAACAACAAATTTTAACACCAAACTGCCAGAGCACTCACTGTGAAGCACAGTTCAAAGCAGTTGCAGAAAGGTCCTGAAAAAAAGAAAAAAACAACCAACCAACCAAAGTAAAACACTTGCAGTAGAGGTTGAAAACACATGTTTTTATTCCTTACTCTGTTATTCTGAATTATAAGGGAAAAATCAAAACCAAATAAAAACCACAAATCAAAATTCAACTTACTTTTAGTTCAATACTTTAAAGCAAACAATCTCTTCATCCAAGCAGCAGTTATTTCTTCTCTCAAATACATGTATGAGACTATTTTGGCTCTCTACTGGGTGGCTGGTGTTTTATAAAATACCTATATTATTTTACAATTTCTCTTACAGATTCTTCTCACAACTCATCATTTAAAACAATCAATTCCCTTCTGTAAATGCATTCCCAATTCTTGGATTTTACATTCCCCATTGTTTGGTATGTAGATGATGTGGGCTATTCAGGACACACTTTTTGCCTTCTTGTCTTTAACCTAATAGTATAGAAACAGACTTAAACAAAATTATAACCTTTTAACTGGAAACTTTCTGAGACACTAAAGTACTATCATCTTCCTATACTTGTATACTCCCATACAGCAGTGTGGGTCATTAATTGACGGGAGTTAAGTCTTGGAACACAATCTAATTATATTGTCACATCTAGCATGCATCTGTGATTATCTAAGAATTTAAAATCTTATTTATTATTTTCCTCATCTTTCCAAATTTAGGCCTTATGTAATGGGAAAATAAATGCACTATAAAGGCCAAGAAAACTTTCACAAATAGCAATTATTTATTTATTTATTGGAATCTCCTTCTTTTTTTTTTTTTTTTTTAATATGCTCTCAGAAATCTTATACTTATATCCATTTAAAAAACATTAGAAGAAGAGTAGTGTTTTCATTCACTTTAATGAGAACAGTTCCAGGAACATAGTATATGCAAAGAACACTATTGTTTAAAATATGCCTGAGCATTTAGAGCTCCCATTTGCTTGCAAGGATGTAGAAGGCAAAAATAGTTACTAATATTCACTATATTCACTAAATATATTAAGACATAATATTTAGTTTAATCAGTGGGTTTGCAATGATTATAGGACTTTCTTCCCCTAGGTGCTTAAAGACTAAAAAACCAACTGAGAACTATAGTTTGGGGATCAAAATGCGAGTGTAAGATAACAACATTGCATTTTATGTGAGTTACTTGAAAAAAAAAAAGACAGACATTGGACTTGTATGCAAATTGGGGTTTTGTGTTTTGCTGTTTCCTCTAGGGCACAAGACACAAGCCAAAACACAAAATACTTGTACACCAGGATAATTTTAGCCAAGGGTAAGACTATATAGAACTGCATACAATGAACATCCATTCAGGAAAAACAAGCTAAAATTTACGAAGTGTCATACTTGATGCTCCATAACTTTAGGCTCCAGTGAAGAATTTAGGTGCTCAGGGAGCAGTAATAGGTCTCAAGATGGGCAGGACTTTAAGGAACTATTAGATATGCTCCATAATTCAGGAGACCACTGCAGCAGTCTCTAAAGTTGTGATGAAAGAACAAAACAGTCACTCTCAATGAGAAAACTTGTATCTCCTGGGAAAGTCTTTGCCTGTCTCTTACCAGCTACAGGCACAAAGTCAGGAATTTTTTTCCACTCTGACTTTCTAATTGGCAGCTTTCTTTGAATATTTCCTTGAATATTGAGAGCAATCTGTAAGCCTGATCTCTTCTCCTTACTAGTTCCCAGCTGAGCACACTCAGTCCCTCACAAAAAAGGCATCTGCCAGGCTCAGTCTGCCCACAAACCTAAGCTGTGGCAGACCCTCTGTGGAAGTCTTTTCTCAATGATGTTATACAGTGAGAATGATTCATACCTTTGTGCCGCGCTGACCACTAGCCGCCCGGTGGCGTGGCAGGCGGCGTCTGCTGTCCTCTTGCTCTGGACACTCCGGGAGGTCCCGGTGCGACGGCACGGAGCAGGGTTCTATGCAGCTCAAACCGCAGATGTTTGCCCCGGGAGCCACAGCTCGCCCTGAGGCTATCTGCCAACAGCCGATTAGGCTGGTCAGCCCAGATGGAAAAACCGCAGCAGGCGAAGGTAAAGACTGAAGGAGGATTCAGGCGCTAGTGTATTCCAAGCAATTTAATAAAGTCTCAGAGGGAACTAGCCACCCAAATCTGGCCGTTGGTCTGGCACCTGGCCGTTGGTCTGGCCTGGCCGTTGGTCTGGCCCTGGCCGTTGGTCTGGCCTCTCTGGTTTAATTAGCAGGAAACTAAATAGAAGAGTGGGGAAAAGGGAGGAGTAAAGGAACAACCACTTAGGAAATGACAAGGGGGTGACATACAACCAACCGGGAAACATATTGGGAGGGACTAGTTTAAACTAGCCAACCAGGGATGTAACAAAACAGAACTTTCCAGAGCCTAATAGAATAATCAATGAACTACTTATTAAACATAACTTCTACTAACTAATAAGGAACCGGGGGAGAGAGAGGGTTCTAGAAACCAGGGAGGAGACATGTTCAAGGGAACACCTAGTAGGCGGTGGCATCACAGCCTTATCTCCTCCTCCGATCCGCCCTCAGAGGTGGAGTCTTGGGCGGGGAAATCAACCCACTTGTCATTCACCTGGAAAGTGGGTTGGGCCACCGCCACACCTTTGGTCAGTGGGCACGTCTGTGTTTTGATGCTTGCCAATAAATCAAATGCTTGCCTCTACAAAGAAATCAGAAGTTACTTTTCCCATCTCTTTCTAGTTCCTTTACTGGTAGGTGCACTGACAAGGTCTAACAATGAATTGGTTTCTTCTGCGGTACAAATTTTCTTCTCTGATACAGGTTTTTCTTTTGCTTTGCAGCATTTGTAATACAAATCTCCCATTTGCGTATTTGCAGTTTTTGCCTTTTATGCATTTTGTTGGTACATTTACCACTTTTGATTTATTGTTTTCAACTTTCATACAATCTACATCTTGAATAAGTCTATTTTTCTTTTCTGGTTTGGATGTTATTTTGAACCAAAATATTGCCTGTAATGGATGTTCATTCTTTGAATTACAGAAGAAAGTATATTTGTTCTCTGCATTGTCATGAAAGCTTTCTCTGAAAAAAGGCGCTTTTTTTCCATCTCCCTTTCTTTTTCAGCTGAGATGAACCCTTGATAAATTAGCACTTGTATTGCAAGCAATCTCAGGAAAAGAAACGCTATTATGAAAAGAAATAAACAATTATGATTAGACTTTTGGGATCAAGAATTAATAAATGAAATTACTTCCGTTTATTTTTAATATTTATGAAGATGCAATCTGTTTGTTAGAGTGCTTACAATGTAGAAAAAAATTAACAAAATATGAAAATGGTCTGGAACTTAAATTTCTAGCCATAATTGCAGTGTGACTTTGCATTCACATGAAAGGAGTAGGAGACTGCAGAGCAGCCCATGGGGCCTTTTATTCTCAGCTAAATGCTCCTGCTGAACCTCCTTGCTATTTCCTTCAGGGATGTGTTATCCCACTGCTAGGTGTACAAACACAGTTACTGAATGGCTCAAGATCTAGAATACTGTGCTCATGTCTTTTGCAAGAAGGATCCTACTTTTCTCCACTTTTCTCCTTCACACAGATATTTTATGACAGAATTTATTACTTTTTATTCACAAATATAGCTTCCATTTTTTTTCTAAGCAGTATTCACATACCATTATTGTCTTCCTTGGACAATAGCAATAAAAAAGGGATTTAAATATCCCCAAACACCAGTGCAACAGTTTTTCACATTCAGCTGATTATAAATGCACAAACTATAAAATTATCTTGTCAGTATGTGTGTGAATTTCACAGAGGAAAGTACTTTACATTCCACGAGGCATGAGTGTAAGTGCAGAGAAGCTGTCCCAGGAATCCTTACATCCATGCCCAGTATAAATAAAGGACATTAACAAGCCATTCTTCTTCCACTCAGCCCTGCTATAGGACTACACTATAAGTGCACACATTTAACTCTATATGTTCCCAAGATCTTTTTACGATATATGCATTATATCTGTAGAATATATTTGTGTGGAAATAGGCTACTTAAATGGTGAAATATGAAGAAATGACAAGGTAATATTAGAGCTCTAAACTGTTTTGTTTAGGAATCTCCATAACTTGAGTATTGGGGAAAAAAAAAACCAAAACAACAAGCCACCAACTCTCAATGAAAACTTGATAGTATTCTTTAAAAATATTGCAGCAAGTATTTAAAGTAAATATAAATTTTATTATGAAACAGACTGGTGATTCTATTCTAAGTCCACATCTCAAAGTATTCTGAACACATGATCTGCTATCATTGCATTTCTACTAAAGAAAACTATGAGACAGCATGATTAATGACTTTATTTATAAGAAAAAAAAACCCCAAAGAACTACAAATTACAAGTAATTTAGCAGTAATACTAGTCTTACAGAAATTGAAACTTATTTTTCTAAGTGTTTAGATGACTGAAGGTACAGACTTAATTTTTTTCATGTACTCATGCAGTGTCCATGATTCATTTGCTAAGGTTATAGGTCAGCAGCTTGGTATGCTGTTAAATACAAAGAGTGAAAAAAAGAGCTTGTATAACCATGCAATGGAAAGAAGCTCTGATGCTGGCTTTAAAACACAGTCTCTAAAAAACATTCATATTTTTGTCTCTGATAGAGTTTTTCTACATGATATTGTTTATTGCTCCCACCAAAAATGTTATTCTTACTGCAAATTAGCTAGTTTGGTGGAATTATGCCAGCTGTGACTTTTGACACTTTTTCTAGATATCTGTAAATTGTAGCTTAAAAACAGAGGTGCAGATAGTGTACTAAAGAAGACATTGATTATTCAACTGAAGATTTTCTATGACTTGTTATGGTTTGTAGTAGTAGTAGGGGTTCTGAATTGTCATTTGAGATTACTTCTCAAGCACTCATTGGTCACTATAAAAATTTCTTATGCTCCAGTTGGGGTACTCAGTGTTCCAGGTTAGGTTCCCTTGTAGCAGCAATATATACGTCACTGAAATGGCATTGACTGCTTCTCAGGAAAAGAAATGGAACACCAAAAACCCAACCAACACACAAAAAAAAAAAAGGCAAAAACCCTCCCCAGAAAACCAAAACAATATTTAAAAAACATTGAAACCCTCCTTCCACTGGGATACAATATTTCATTGAAATATAAGTCTTCTTACTCTATTATTATGTATTCTAGATAAGCTTGGAAAAATGTTATAGACCCAGTGAAAAATTGGAGTGAGGTCTTGGTACCATCACAAAGCTGCCTTGTCTGTGAAGTCACACGGGTTTACAGCCTGCCAAGTGCTGTAGGAATGACAGGGAAAAATAACAGATACTTAAATAATGAAGTGCTTGGATATTAAAATGCCTGAAAAAGGAAAATAATAAAAGAGATGACTAAGGGTGAGGCAATTTTAAGGCCATATTTGAGTTCAGTATTCCTAAAATAACCAAGAATAATTTCTTCTGTTCTTTCCCTCCTTGTCATTTACATAGTTTGAAAATTGCCATGGAGTATATGTATTTGGTATGGAAAGGGCTAGCAGGAATAATATGATTAAATAAATTATTTTCCATGTTCCTGGATTTTTCCTCTAATTAGTAAAGGGTGTGATCAAGTGGTGGTTTAATGACATTTATTTTACTATTATGGCTGCTTAAAAGTGGTCATTTTACACTCACTTTATTTGGACTCTTCCAGGAAACCCAATTCACCAGGTCATATAAACGGTTTTCTTTGTACCACTTCTGTTCTTCCTACATGGACAGATAGGATACTCTGAGAAAACAAGCGCCATTGTTTATCTCCAACTTCCATGGAGACCTAAGCAATAACTCCTATTTTCATATGTCCTTTATCTGTTTATTCCACCATTACACTGTAGAAGGTCTGAGTATCATCAGCGCTTAACCAGCCTTCGTTAGATCATAGCAGCACAAGGATGTAGTTTACATTCTCTAGTTATTTTAGGAGTTGCTTGACTTGCTGAACGTACCTCATTCGTACATCCAGCATGGGATTCATCTGATCTGATGTAAGCATCTGCAATACACATCTGTCTATGCCTGAGACAGAAGTGTATATTCCCATTATGGCCAAAGGAGAAAAACAAGTATTTCTAGAATGCAACTCACCACTGCTTAATGTAGATTCCCAAATTAGGTCAGACAAATCACACCTTAAAGATTGATGTACCTCTCTGTTGTCTGTTAAGCAATTGTTTGGTGACTGTTTCAGACACAGATAAATGATAAGCTCTATTCTCTTTCCAAATGTGCCAAGCCTTGTTCACCTTATTCTTTGAAAAAAAACCAAACAAACCAAAAAACCCCAACAAACCAAAATCCTATGGATCTTATTTTTAATGTCATTATTTTGTAAAATAATTTTTATCTTAGCTTTACTTTCTACAATAGTGTTAGTTAATGATATTTAATTTGCTGACTGTCTGTTTAAGACTGGTCATTGTGTTAAGTCCAGAGCTGATAACAGGGGAAGAAAGATGTTCAATAAGCAATTTCATAGCCTAATTAAAGACATAAATAGGAATAAATTAGAGCGTAACTCTATAAATGTTCCTTGACTGTCCCTCTCCTGAGAGTACTCCTTTCTGTGGGATAGCACCTTCCAGCTAACCTTTCCAAAACTGGAATAAATTTGCTCTTTAAAAAGAAAGAAATTACATCATGACAATATCATTATTTTAAAAATAATTTAGAAGTTAGGTACATAACTGATTAGATCTAATATGTTCTTTGAAAACCCTCAAATTAAAAGAAAATTGAATCTGGGTTCTCAGCGTAATAGATTATTTGGTAACAGATGGATATTGCTGTTTTCTAGAAAAGAAGAGAACAGTAAAAATTGTTCAAACTGTTATTGCCTGTTCTTATTCCTGGCACTTGTAATCGAGGAGCCAACAAGGAAAGGATCTCTCCTGGACCTGATACTTACAAACAAGGAAGAATTGGTTAGTGTGTGAAAGTCAGAGACAGCCTTGATTGCAGTGCTGATGCTCAAGATCCTAAAAGGAGGGAGTATTGCAAAATGGAGGTCTGCAATCCTGGCTTTTTGGAGAGCAGACTTTGGTCTCTTCAGGGATCTGATTGAGAATCCCATGGGATAGAGCCTGAGAGAGAAGAGGGGTTCAGGAGAGCTGGTTGATATTCAAGGATCACTTCCTCCAAACGTAAGAAAGAGTCATACAGACATGCAGGAAATAAAGACAGCATGTGGGCCGCGTGGATAAGCGAGGGGCTTTTAACTGAACTTGCATAAAAAGTTATATCAGAGTTGAATACAGGGGCAGGTGACCCAGAAGGAGTTGACATTTGCTGCCCAATCTTGTAGGGATAGGGTTTGGGAAGCCACGAGCTGGCTTTCCTGGAGTAGAATCTAGCAAAGCCAACAAGAAAGGATTCTACAATTCTGCTAAATGCAGCATGGAATTTGGTGACAGGTAACATGGGACATACAGAGGTACTCAAAGGTTTTTCTGCCTCAGTCTTACCAGTTTACCAGTAAGAACTGAATTCAGGAACAAAAAAAATCACCTGAGATCACAGGGAAAGTCTGGAGCAAAAAAGACTTCCTTAACCTCAGTGAAGAAGGATAAGATCAGGGAGTACTTAAACAAACTGGAAATATATTGGAGGTTGTGAAGTCTCCATTCAATAAGATATTAAAAACCTGATTCGGCATGGTCAACTTGCTCCAAATGAGCCCTCTTGAGAAAGTGTTTGGACCAGATGATCTCAAGAGGTGCCTTCCAACCTAAACAATTCTATGATTCTGTTACTCCAGCTATAAACATCAGATTTTAGGGATGGTGGATAGAATAAATTTATGTTTGAGCTAAAGCTGAACTGTGGTGCTGTAAAGAGTTCAAGGTGTGCACAAAGTCACGTCTTCTAGACACAATAGTTAACCTAAATCTGCTGGACCTGGCCTGTGTAGGTCTCTGACACAGTCACTGAAAAGGCAATTTTCTTCAGAGATAATTTAGTGTGAACAATTAGTTGAAAGTGTTGTGACTCCCTTCTGGAAGGACTTTCTTTCTTCTGTGGCAAGAAGGACCCCTAAGAAAACATACAAACCTGTGGAGGTTACACAGCAGCTCCCAACCAGGGCTTTTCAGCTGATGATTTAGACTTCATTGTTAAATCTCACCAAGCCCCACTTCAGATCCTTTTTTTGGATCTAACCCAGAAAACTTTCTTCAAAGCCTGAATGGTGAATGAGAGAAAATCTTTGAGCACAGTTTTCTCATTAAGCACCAAGCTGCCAGAGTTTAAGTTCAGAAATATTAGTCTAATATTCTTTTATCTGCATAAATTCATTTTTACAGGACATTTGGCCTTTTTCATTCCCACAGTTCTCTAATAAATATTGAACTTCACAGGAACAGTGAAGGGCTGTTCTGATTGTGAGAAAAGAGTATCATTGAGAGTGTAGCTCTCTATAAATTGAATCCCTCTGACTCAGATTATTTTATATATATATGTATATATATATATAGATAAAATATCAGAAGCAGAATGATTGACTTTGCAAAAAGAGAAAAATACAGAAACACCTCCAGAATACCATAGCATTCCCTTGCTATTTTAAATTATATAAGAAGTCTTGTTTTAGTTAAGAAACATGCTTCAATTTTAAAGGTATGCAATGAAAATGACTAGAAGTCAGAAGTTACATTTTACATTGTGGTTCTTTCCCCCATTCAAAAATATGCTTTTCATTACTATTATAGCAGGAATTTCTTTTTGGACACAAAAATAGACAAGAAATGCCTTTGCTGTGAGCATTTCTGAAACAATTCTACAGCGAAACATGCATCCATCAATCTAATATTTTTGCAGTCATAATCATCCCACTAGTCCCACATTATTATGATGCCTTTATTTGGTAGTCAATGTACATTTTTTTTGTTTAAAATTGTAAAATTTTTTTTCCACAACAGAACTCAAATTATTTTAATTCCCCAATTTTTATTTTTTGTCTTTTGCTTATTGTGGGGGGGGATTTACTTGCTCAGTGATAGTGATAGAGCTGAATAGGGAGTTTAAGCAGTTCAAAATTGAACTCATAAGTTAGCTGTGAAGAAGAAAACGAGGTTGAGGAAAGCATGAGTATCTTTAATGGATTTGGTTTTAACCTCTTTGATACAGCAGACATGGATTTTTTTTTAAAGAATGAGAGTGTTTTATACTGACTCTTATAAAGAAGATAATTAAACCAGAGAAGAAAGAAAACCAGCATTCATAAATACAAAATTTACTTGGTGGTCTGTTGCTGGCTGGCAGCCAAGAACCCACACAGCCAATTTCCACTGTGCTGGCATGGGTCCTCCAGAGAATGTAGTTCCTTTGAGGCTTATCCATGGCATATGGCCCCTCTTGGGTCGTTACCAGTTCCACTGTGGATCACCTCCTACAGCTCGGGTTGCACTGATATTTTTAACTGGTATTCTCTCGCCTTTCCTAAATATGTTTTCACAGAGGTGCCACCAGCCTGACAGAAGGGCTCAGCTGTGTCCTGTGGCATGTCTACTGAAAGTGGCTGGAGCCAGCTGCAAAGGTAAGTACCCAGTCAGTAACTGATTACTGAGTAACAGACTTTAAGAATCACAAGGGGATGGATCAGAACAAGGTGCAGTAAGAAGAGAGAGAGGATGGAGTAGAAAGGATATGAGAGAACGAAAAGAGTGAATCCATAAAATTTTAAACTTCTGCATTTATTAAAAATCTAATGGGAAAATCTATCTGCAAAAGAGCTGACTTGTATTGCTTCTGTGAAATGCTTCAGAGTAGTGTTAGAGTTAAGTCCATAGCAGGATGCCATAGTCCATGATCCACTGAAATAAGCAGCATTTTGATGTTTCATGGACTAATTTTTCCAGAATTTTCTTGTCCAGTGTCAATTTCATGTAGTGCGAGTGAGCAGAGATACAGGGAACCACAGGCACCATGCATTGCTGCCTTTCATTTGGAATTCACACTTTTCTCATATACAGCATCACAAAGACTTAAAAGTCTTTTCCTCAACATGGAAAAATATAAAGAATGTTCATTCACAGAATGTTGATTGTCTGGCTCAGAAGTGTGGCTAAAACACTGTGAGATTTGCTGCATTTTGGTTTGATAGGGGAACAAAAGTCTGTTTTCTGTAGGATTTTGCTCCTTGCAAACCCTGACTTTGTGGCTTTCTATTTTAAAATATGTCTGATTGCTTCTTTGTTCAGATTTTGCCAAGTATAACACTCCCTCACTAGCTAAATCTAATTCTAAATATTAAGTGCTAAACTAAACCCTCCTCAACAGTCAGTAAATTGTGATGAAACCATCAAAGACTTTGGTCCCTACACTTAGTTTTCCTGATGCCTCTCAGTTGTGTCTCTCTTCTTATATGTGGTGGGGATCTAATTGAACCAGTACATAGTGGCAGAATATTACAGACCTGTTAGCAAAATAAGACCTGATATGTTATTGCAGCAGTACCAGCCCTATTCATATCTCATAATGTTAGAGGAAGGTAATTGGTAGATGGATGGAGAATGCTCAAATGTTTATTGAAGCCCCTTTAAATTTGCGTGTTTGATATCAACGCTTAAAATGGAACTTTTATATTCAGGGCCTCTCAAAACTACTGACGCATTAGTTGTAGATAAAGCCATCATGACAGGTCATGGATTACTCAAAAGATTTGGGGATATTTTTTTGAAATCTGAGAATTTTTCCAAATTGTATTATCACTACTTATGTGTTTGCTTGGTTTGGGTTGTGCTTTTGGTTTTTATTTCGTTTTGTTTTGTTTTTCTTTTTGACTTGTGTTTCCATACCTCTCTAGAAATACAGGAAAAATAGATTTTTTTTTTTCAGATTATCTGACTTTTCACATTTTTTACTTTTTCTAGTGTTAATAACTAAAATAAATAAGTGCCTCTAAATGTCTCAAAATCCTTAAATGTTCCTGAACTGGTAGTTCAGCAGATATTTTAAAAATGTCAGGGAGGAAAATAAATCCAGTTATAGACCTCTACTCTTCCTATTAGATTTAGTAGCTGAGAAGATTCATAGACGGTAGGTTTGCATAATAATAACAAAATAGCATATAGTCCCTGAAAAAATTTGTAGAACATGTTGAATTAAGCTTTGGTGTAGGTTTGTTACAAACCTCTTGCTGGCATGAAGAGGTCATAAAACCTCTTTTATGGTTTGGTGCGAATGGAGACAACAAATGGCAGCAAATGGCATAAGCTTTTTTGCAGGACTAAAAGGTGAGATGGAATTGCAAAAATTAGTCAGCAACATTACAATTTCCTTTATAAGCAAGAATGAGAAGTCTCAGGATTGCTGAGGTTCATAACTATTAATTTATGGGAAGTTCAGAATATGTTTTAAGATTCAGTCCAGAGGAGGGCCATAAGATGATTAAAAGGATGGAGCACCTCTCCTAGGAAGAAAGACTGAAAGAATTGGGATTTTTCAGCCTGGAGAAGAGAAGGTTTCAGGGTGACATAACTGAAGGGGGCCTACAAGAAGGATAGAGAGAGTCCATTTACAAGAGCATGTAGTGACAGAGCAAGAGACAATGGCTTTGAATTGAAAGAGTAGTTTTAGATTAGACATTAGGAAGAAATTATTTTTTGTGAAAGTAGTGAGGTACTGGAACAGGTGGCTGCCCCATCCCTGAAAATATTCAAGGCCAGGTTGGATGGGGCTCTGAGCAACATCTGGTCTAGTGGAAGGTGTATGTGCCCACAGGGGGAGGGTTGGAAGTAGATGATCTCTAAGGTACCTTCCAACCCAAGCCTTTCTATGAGCTATGATCTATAAATGCTGCTGAGCCTAGTTCCCAATCCTTCCAAGAGGAACCAGTCATATATAGAACTTCATAAATACTTGTGCAACGTGGCCAAAGGGCTTCTGAGGTAGACACAGAATGAAATACTAAGGAGGTTAAGTAACAAAGTTTCCTCTGTTTAATCCATTTGTGAAGTTGAATGTCTCTGAATCGTGTTGCAGAACATCAGCTCACTGGTGAGCAGCTGCCTAGAGATTCCCCATTGGAAATACATAGAATCGGAGTTTATCAGTAGAGATCTGAATGCCTCTATCCTCTTGAAGTCTAGCATCCATTAATCCTCCTGAGTATGAGAACCTATAAAAAATGGAAGAGATCCCAATGTAAGGAAGATATATCACCTTTTGTATTATTAGAAACACAGGTCCCATAGCTTATCTGCTGAAAAAGCAGGTATTCAAACTGCAATCTCATTTTTAGAGAAAATGCAGTCTCTATCAAAACTGTTGCTTTTTCAACACTCCCACTGAATCTGTGTCATTTTGCAGTAAAGAACATATGCCGCACAGGGAGAGCTGGTGCCTTAGAGGGGCATCCCAGCATGCCGGCACATTGAAGAATGAGGCATCAAGCAAGAAAGATTTACTGCATAGCCCAGATAGGATATAGGATACTAAGGAAGGTCTCCTGAGAATAAAAATGCCTTTTAGATCAAGTATTTCAGAGCCACTTACTGTCAGACACAAAGATAACTTCTGATTATCAACCTTTGTGTTGGTAGCTTTCAATTGCAAAAAAAATTTTACCGTTTAATACTTCTTCACATACCCTGTTTATGTAAAAAGTGTTTCAACTCTGATGAAGCCTTATGATTCTCTCTTATTTTCCCCTCATTTTAATTTATTGCTAGACTATGTTCAGGACATGCTCAGAATCATGGTGTCTTACAGAGGTTTGAATTCCTTCATAGGTGAACTCCACATAATCAGTTGTAAACTCTTACATAAAATCTACCCTGTGTCATATCAGAAGCTACACAACAAAACAACCAGTCCACATGATGTTCATAATAGCCTCTCAAACATAATGCTCAGCACAGAGTTGTGCAATGCTGCTCAAAATTAAAATTCATATATCATGGAAAGCACTTGAACTGTTTTGTGTTTGCTCTTAAATTGAGTTGACAAGATGACAAAAAGTACTTTTCTTTGTTCCTACCATATCTAGAGCTAGTAATGTCTCTTGTACACTTAAAAAACTAATAGAAATTATCACTTTCTACTACAATTTCCCCTTAATCTTCTGCCTATGCTGTACTAATCAGGTCACTGCACAGAATACTACAACGTTTCTACCATGCATCAAGTTAATATGGCAGAGTTGGAACAACAGCTCCAACATTTACCTCAGATGAACCTATGAAAATGGTCCAGTGTTGTGTAACCATTTTAGATTGGCAAAAAACCCAAAAACCCCAGGAGTTATGCAAATACATATTCCGCCTATTAGCATTTAAGCACAGCAATGATACTCCAAAGATACAATGGACAAATGCTATGCTAAGCAGCTTCAACTGCATGTTCAACAACTCTTTTGAAAGCCTCTTATACAGCTGCACAATTTAGAACAGTAAGACAATTAAGAAGAGCAACTGAATTTTTACAGTCTGTCTACCAAATTTTACTTTTCAGAATTAAGATGCTATAAAAGTGCTTGAAATCTCAAAAAATTTTATGTTTTGCCAATTATTAAATGAAAATGACAAATAGCTAACTAGAGCTATTTAAATGTCCTCAACTGACAGGCTAAATTTCGGTCTGAAGCTGCAGAAATGTTATCATCTGGAGAGTATTAATGAAGAGGATGTCAGTGGAATTTGAGCTAGAGTGCTGGTACCAATGGCAGTTAAAGGATTTTTCTAGTGGGGCCATTTCAGAATTAATACTACTGTAATTTTAATTTATATAGTTTCAGATTTGTTTTTAAAATTTATTTAAGTGAGCATACTCATCACTTGAAATTCTCTTATAGCTATACCTTAATCTCTGTGATTTTGTTAAAGATGTTTCTAGATCAGTTTTCTTCAACAGTTTCTACTGCATTAAGTGCAAGTAATTTCATAGTTTCTTTTTCATTATCACATATGAAGTGTCCATGGAGAGTGCTCTATAGATTTTAAGCAGTTTTGTGCCTTTGACAAAATTTTCCTCTTCAAAATTCAATTTTCTTTCCTCCATTACTGAGGAACAATTTTACCTTTCAGAGACAGAAGGGAATAAAGTTGGGATTCTAGAGCTGGCAAAAAAATGGTTAAATGTTTGTGTTATCATCCATGTGTCCACCTTGTGCAAATATTAGGTTTAAGTAGTGATAAAACAGATGACTAGAGCAACTCAGTCTTCTGAAATAACAGGCAAGTCTTTCCATATTATTTATTTCCTGTGTTGACCTTCAATGCAGTTGAAGTTAAGCAGGCAAGTCTTATCTGCCCTATAGGAATAGTATTCTGGGAGGCTTACTGTCCTTTCATAGTCTATAAAATAACTGCTCCCCATTATAGTTGCAAATATTCCTGATATAGTCCAAAGCACACTTATCACTGTGTAAATAATTTGTAAAGTGCTGTGGATAACTTTGGATTTTATCCTGTAAACTTGTGGTCTGTTTTCCCCTTCAGTTTCTGCTCGGTATTTTTCTGCATGGCAATTTCTTTTGTAGTTTTTCACTAGTCTGCTTCCACAGTGAAAGTAATGGAACTATACTGGGCTGTTTTCTGAACTTCCCATCTGTCATACCCATTCCTGCAGCTTTATTGGTTGAAGTGTCTCTGTTACAGAGGATACTAGCAGCTCATTGTTGGTTGCAGGAAAACTAATCTCAGCCTTGAGTGAACACACCTAGTGATATACACAAAATTTGGACAGAAAAGTGTAGATTGTACAAAACAAGAGACAAAGACAAGCACCATAAAGCCTACATCGTTGTAACACCTTTCTAAACTGTATGCCTAATTTCTGAAACAGATTATTTTAAAGTAGGATTTGTAGAAGGTTTGGTTTGGTTTGGTTTGGTTTGGTTTGGTTTGGTTTGGTTTGGTTTGGTTTGGTTTGGTTTGGCTTGGTTTGGTTTGGTTTGGTTTGGTTTGGTTTGGTTTGGTTTGGTTTGGTTTGGTTTGGTTTGGTTTGGTTTTTGGTTTGGTTTGGTTTGGTTTGGTTTGGTTTGGTTTGGTTTGGTTTGGTTTGGCTAATAGGTCATATCTGGGTATCTCACTGCCTGCCAGAAGTTGCCATCAGCCTTGAGATTCCCATTACTGTCTCCATATCTCTTGGCCAAGGCATCTTTGCCTGTGGTCTGTCACAGCCCAGACTCAGCACAGCAAGTGGTTCACACCACTCCACACTGCCTTGGGGCACACTTATGCTTAGTGACACTGACCTTTTATGACAGACGTTTGAGGAAGAAGGGTTTTAACTCTTCTCCATTGAAAAAGTCCCATAATGAAGTCATCAGGGTTGGCCAATGGCAGCTGTTGAAATTTCCATTGTCTTCAGATGAAGTTTGCTCATATTTAGTATCATGTGCTTGCTCCTTACAGGCACCAGACCAATGAATCTATCCCAAAGGACTTTACTTCCAATTACCTGTTTCTATGTTACCATACATATTTGTGAAGAAATCTCACTTATGGTAACTCCTCAATAATTGTTGGTTGGGGTCTAACAGTCTAAGTGTTATCCTTACTTTTGTTATCCTGTTGAGCCTTAAGATAAACAAACAGTGAGCTGTGATGTATCTATATTTGGCTATATTCCTTAGTATCTTTCACATCAAAGTTCTTTTTTATTCTCTTATCAGATTCTAGTACAATGTGAATAAATCATTGTAATAATTTTAACTTGTCTTATGTGGTTTTTTATTCTTTGATTCAAAGGATTTATTAGAAATACCCCCCAAACATGCTGATTTTTGTCCTTTGCCGTCACTTTCCTTCTACAATTAATTTTTATATCTTTTTTTGTTTTATAGTCTCCCTTGTCTTATCCGGATCGTTTGCATTATTCACAGTTTTACTACTTACATATTTTTTACCTGCTTACCTAGAAATATTACCTTTTAGTCAACTCTATGTCCCTCTTTTCAGTTACTGACATGAGTTTTGCTTGTAGCTTCCGATTTAATACAAATTTTCAATCTTTCTCATAAATTGTAGTTCCTCACAGTAATATCTCCCTTAACATTAAATTTCTTTCAAAATATGATTTTCTAAAGGGAAATATTTGTTGTTGTTGAATCTCTAAGAAATTCCTTGTGCTGAAAACTGAAGGATATGTATCAGAGGTGGGCATGTAATGGTTAGTTTATGTGATTAAAGGCACATGTCCATGAACCCAAAGGAGCCCAGAGGAACAGTGGTAGTTGGGGGAACTTCAAGAACCTCATCAGAGTAAAGGGAGACCCTGAGAAGGCTCCTCCCCAGGAGAGTCACAGGAGAGCCCCAGCCCATGGCCCAATATCCTTTCTTCAATCCGTGGAAGGTCATAACAGCCTTTGGTAATATGGGAGGCATTACTAGATGTCAGGAAGACCCTTCTACAATCAAAGGCAAGGAAAGTTTCAAAGTGTATGTCTTGTCCTCTCATTACACTCCATGTCTAACTATTTTCCAGGTGTAGGGATCTCTGTCCCATGTGCACGTGTGTCTGGGGATTTGAGTGCAGCAGCGGGAGTGGGACCAGAGGTCTCAGGGCCTGTGTGTCTGGGGTGGGAGCAACTGGAGAGATCACAAAAGGGGTTCATGGTGTTCAGGTGTGTGTTTCAGTGTGTAATCACCGGTGTAAATCAAGATAGACCAGCCAGTAAGTAGAAGAGGTTCAGCAGCTGGGTATTAGAGGGGCCCCAGAGTCTGGGCTGCATTGTGGAGAGATAAGGGAGTCTGAAAGTTGGTTACCTCAGGGACCAGAGGGTCCATGTCTGTCGCTGTTGAGCGCTAGCCGAGTGCAAGAACCAAACTGGATCGGGTGAGGCGGAATTCTGATTTTATTATTTAATTCTAAAACTTATATAGACTTCTAAAAGTTTCTCCGGATTGGGTCAATTCAAAACCTCCCCCTAGGCCCATAGGCCAGGTAGAACTGTCCATCTTTCCAGAGACAGTTTCAATAACATCCAAACCTTATCTTTATTTATAGAACACAGGGAGAAGAAGAGAAAAATTCCCATGGGAAAGAATCTGTGCTACCACACATGTCAGGTACTGGAGAAACCAAAGAGTCTGAGGTGGTCATAGTTGTGCACCAGGGTGGGTTTATAGCTTTGAACCAGGTAGTACGGCATGGCTTTCATTTGTCAATGGGTGGGGCAGCTGGGTCAGGGGTCTAGAGCCAGCTAATGAACAAGATGAGTGTGCAAGGATGGTTCCTGGAGCAACCTGTACTGTGTGTGGGAATGTGTCAGCATGTCTTTGCATGCAGGCTAGAGTACCAGCAACTGGAGTGGGGCCGTGGTCTCAGAGGCTTCTATGTTCAGGTGCCAGCAACTGGGAAGGCTGGGATCCAGGGCAGCTACTGGGCAGCCTGAGTGCTTGGGCCCAGCTTCTGGAGGGCTCCAAGTTGTACATGCCTGTTTTCCACTAACAGGCTTTCATCCTGATTAGCCAGAAAGGGGAGCAGGATGAGTCCTTCTGTGCTGTTTATGATTCCTGAGTGCTGTGGTTTCTGTCTGTTTTGATCTGCATGTACACAGGGACGCATACATGTGTGCATGTCCTGGGTACTCGTGTGCATGTGTGCCTACTGGGAAGCTGGACTTGGAAGCACAAAGCTGGAGCATCTTCCCTCTGTCAGGCTGCCAGATTAGGCAGCTCCTCAAAGTAATGTCTGAGAACAGTGTGTTCTGAGTAGGATTTGCAAAAACTTGGTACATGGTTGGATGAATGGGAAATTTATCATTTGCTTCAACAGGTGTGGGTTCCAACAAGGGAAGTCTTAAGAGCATAAACATTACAAGAATCAAATAATTTTTCAAAGTACTCTTAAAAAAAAAAAAAAAGCCTGTCTGTGAAAACATACTATGTGTTCAAAATGCAGTCTCTCACATTTACACCCTGTTCTGTTACATTATTTTGGACTTTACTCACCTCTCAGACCTATTTTACAAGCTGTATATAACAGAACAATTCTTTACTTACCTCAGCAGATCTGTGAAAATAATCAGTTCCTCTATATTTTCTATTAACTCTTGATGAAAAGTGTATACTAATTAAACAGGACAATAACAGGTGCTTAGTTATCTGTGGTTTTAACAAGAACGTTGGTATTATTCACACTGTATTTATGCCATATGAATACCACTAGTGTTCCCAGATGTTCCAAGCTATATATTTCCTTTACTTGTTTTTATCAGCACTAAAGGACATCTTGAGAAATGAGATAACCTTTTTTTCAGCAAAGATTAAAAAATAATTTCTCTCCATTCTCTGGAAAACATGAGAATTCACTATTGAATCATAGGATCATAAAATATTTCAAGTTGTAAGGGACTCATAATGAGGTCCAACTCCCTGCTCCTCTCAGGACTGCCTAAAACTAAAAACTAAAAGCATCATCCAGTTGCTCCTAAACTCTGACAGGTTTGCTGCCATGACCACTGTCCTGGGGAGCCTGTTCCAGAGACCAACCAATCCTCAGCGGTGTTGGCATTGTTCAATGCATTTACAGATGGCAAATCTAAACATGAAAATCAAATTATACATTAATCTGATCTTTTATATTGTTGTATATTGCAACACTCAGTTGTCATTACTGACAATTTTAAGAGATACTTCTTTCTCTCTCTCTTCATGGACATATGCATGTATTCTCCTTGAGGATTATGGTACTCCAAATGATTATTTTAATTCCTTATTTAACTATATAAGAGGTCAGTCTAATTGCAGACATTCTTGGAGACTTCCATTTTCTGTCAGTCAGGCAGAGGTTTGGTATGTCAAAAAAATTCCTAGTTCTAGAACATCAGAAATATAAGTTCAGAACAACTGTTTTGTTTGAAGTTTCTTTATGCTTTCCATTTATACTTTGAAATATGTATGTAACTACTGGGGGGTGTGTGTGTATTTTTTTTCATTACTGGGAATAACTTTGCACGAAATAGTGATAAATCTGCAATTGAAATTTTGAAGTGCTTGAGGTATAGAATGTAAGAATGAATAATTTCTTACTGTAGTCTCAGAAGCAACAAATAGTGTGCTCCACTTTGAGTTACATTAGTTTAATTCCTCCAAAAGACTTCAGGAATATTTTATTGAATATTAATTTTTATTTCAATGTCTTAGTTTTTAAAGACAGCCTGAGTATATTGAACATGTTTTGGCTATGTCAAATGTATTTGCATTTAGTTTACTTCTAATATTTTTAAGAATATATTTTTGAGTTCTACATTTGCAAGTTACATATCTAGTAAGAAGTTTTGCATTTTGATGTAACAAGGAGAGTTAATATTTTCATTGTTGTAGCAACTTAACAATGGATGTTTATTAAAAATGTATATTGAGACACTAATTATTCCTTAATGTTCAGAAAGTTCTTCTCAAACTTCAAAAGTGTCTTATGTCTCAGAACTTTCTAATGCCTCTTGAACTGAAAAATACTTTTTGCACAAGTCACTCTCTTCAAAATTGAAAGAAAAGTAACAAAAAATTGACTGTAAATTTCTGACCTGAAGGGATAGATGAAGGAGACCTTCTTTAATTGCAATAGCAACACTTGCTCCAACCCTCTCAAATGGTCAGCTAATTTGACAGCAGAGATGTTAACTGAGAAGATCAGGTCACATTATCAGTGAGCAGCTTCCTCTACGACACCCTTCACTTCCTCACTTTTAATCTGTGTATCCTGCTCACCAAAAACAGTCTAATTGCAGTGGCACAGATCTCCATGGCGTGTAATCTATGCCCAGGAGGGCACACTCAGGCACCTTTGGGACAAAGCACAGGAGAAAGGAGCAGGAGCTGGACCCAGTTAGCTGCAACTGGAACCAAAACATAAAATGAGAAGTATTCTACTGAACCGGTAGGTACTGAACAAGCCTCTCCCAGGCAGACTGAGGAGATTCATATTCCTATTTAACTCATGTCCAGGGAGCACAATCAGGAGTGCTGCCATCAGATCTGGCAACTCATGAGAGGCAATTAATGCAGGGATTGGTATTGGATGGAGTGCACAGGGAGCCAGAGTGGCTACTCAGTGCTGCTGAAGTCAGTGCAGGGATGGTGGTGAGATGCCAAAGGATGCTATCCCCTGCAGTCAGAGGCATGTCAGAGGCCTGATTCCAGACTGCTCTCACAGGGTGATGTTAGGGAGTAGCAAAGAACACAGATTTTTATTACTGAGGGCATATAGGTGCATACTGCTAAAAGAAGTTTAACAGCTACTGTATATACTTACTTTAAATTTAGATGTAAGATGAAGAATTTGGAACAGGAAGGACTCTCCTGAAGCATGAAGACCAGTCCCAGCTGTTATAGCAGGCAATTGCTTCATCACAATTCCTTTAACTGGCTTCAAGATAGAACTTAATCAGCTTATTAGGTTTGAATTCCCTCCCCACCCTCCCCTCTCCCCCTAAACGTCACTCCTCTTATGGTTAGAACTGTTATAATTTACAACCTAATTTAATTTATGGGCAGATTAAATTCATCATTTTCTTATGTCAACATCATCCTTTACCTAAAATAAGGCTTTTTTTTACCCTGAAGTTTATGCTTATAATGTAGGCAGTGGGAAAGTGATTTATCACCTCAGTTATATCTCTTCTTACTCTTTGTTTTGCAGGTAAAAAAGGAAACCCATTTTTCTTCTTCAAAATAGTCAGCCTTTTCTCCACATGTTTCTAGAAGCATCATTGTGTCAAATCTACTTCAGTATGAATAAAGATTTTCAAAACATGGGTGGCCAGTACTGTATACATCACCAGTGCTTTCCTCATATACATTCTTTTACACTTGCCTCATCTGAAAATGCCTTTCCTGGATGCAGTCTATGATGTCTCTTGTGATTAATGTTTTCACAGTCTGATCTATTAGAATAGTCAGATCTTTGCTTTACTATTTGTAAATGATCTTGTGCTTGTCCTTATTCAAACAGCATCCAATCTTTTTAAGACCACATCTCCCCTTTTTTGAAAATACTTCATATTCCAGCCTATTCTCTAGTATTTACCTTACTAGTGTTCTGCAACATGCCAGCCCCTCTTCTTAAATTCTCGTTATCTAAACCAGATATTTAAAAATAGTTATGAAAATTAGAGCAGATTGTTGTGGTAACCTGCCATTCTCTTTGATAATCCCTGTCTGAATGTACCTTATAATCCTTGTCTTTCCTACCAGTTTGCATCCATTCTTTCTGAAAACAAGAATTTCTAAATTTGTTTATGAAATGTCATGTGAAGCAATGTCAAAAGCCTTACTAACATCAAGATATTTCACATCCACTGTTCTTTCAGGATTCACAACGTGTGTTACCCCGTTGCAAAAACAAGATGTGTCTGACACTACCTGATTTTAGCAGATCTGTGTAGGCTCTTACTCATCCCCTTGTTCTCTTGTAGGAATTTATCAAATTGTTCGATAATTTATGCAAGTATTTTTTCTAGAAGCTGAAGTTCAGCTGTGGATTTATAAATACCCAGATCCTTTTATTTTTTGCTTTCAATGGATGGGTACCACACTTTTGCTTCTCATGCCACTGTTAAAAACTGAAAAGTCATTACATACAGTTTCTATTTTATCTTTACTGCCATTAAGGAAATAAACTAGCCAGGACAGATACATTTAGAATCTGATGCAAGACTACCTCCCTGATAACACTAGGAAATGGGAGAGAGAAGTTTAAAAAAAGCAAAAGATTTATTCAAGGACAGAGATTTCAGAATGAGAGGCATATGGCAAAAATGTTCATTATTTTCCTTAAAATTACTATCCAGAGAGAGTTTGTAACAAAGCCTTGTTTCAAAATGGGGTGCCAGCATCTTACACATACATAATGAAATCAGTGGACATCTGAAAATGCTAAGTGTAAACTAAAATATTAACAATGTTAGGAAAAGATTAACAAACCTTAAATGTTATTACTGAAAGACACAAAATTTTAGCAATTCATCAGCAGTGCAATATAAAAATATTCTTACATTCAAAATAAGAAACAGTATGCAGAGGTACATGTTAGATTGTTAATCACAAAGTCCTGAGTAGTCATGAGAAGTGGACAGGAAATCTAACACAGTCATGCAGTTGTGGACACATATCTTGCTTCACAAAGGTGAGTGGTGACTGGCCAGGCTTAGTGTTGTACGACACATGGCAAGCCAGTCAGCAACTGCTGTAATCAGTAAAATATAGACTGCTGGAGTATGGTGCAACCAAAAATTTAGAAAAATGGATAGCAGGATCAAAAGCTTTCTGAAATGTCTGTGGGCTCATGTCTCACAACCCTCTTGAAAAGTGAATTAAAATATTCTTTTATTCAGATAACTAATAACTGGATACCATAAAGACTTTTAGAGCAACTAAAAATCACCATTGAACTCCCAGTATCAGGATTGTTGTGTTTTACATTAATGAGTCACTGGATAAAATCCAAAAACAAGGTTAGGTAGAAATTTGTGTTCATGATTCACTACCCATTTGAGAGAATCCAAACTACTTGTTTACCAACTGATATTACCTTCAGACTCAGTGATTTTTAAATTAATTTCTTTGCTTATGGTATTGCAAAGAAGAATTGATGTTTAATCCTTTTGTCATAGCTGTGGGAAAAGACTAGGCTTTGAATTTTCCTGGCAGGAAACTTTGTGTTTGCTGTTGCTTGCAAAGATGAGCTAGCCACAGTCATCTATGAAAGGCTGATGCCATACACACAAATTTTTATCGAAAACACTGTCTGCAATTTCATTCATGTTTACTATTTGCACTCAAAGAGTGTTCAAGGTCAGTTCCCTCAAGAAACCTATGGCAAGAAACCCTAGTATGTGGATCTAACTCTGATCAGGTTCGGGTGTGAGGTAGATGGTTGTGCTCTGCACAGAGGGGCAATTCTGAATATTGATATGGGGAACTTGGGGCTGATGGCAGCAAAACAGAGGGGGTTTTTTCTGATTTGCAGTTGGTGTTTACCATTGCAATTAAGTTTTTAAAGTCTTGTGTGTCTAACCTTTAGTGAAAATAATCTACCTTTCACTTACTTACATTCTTCTAAATATAAACTGTTTTAAGGTTGCCTGCAATCAACAGAGTTCCCTAGTCTTGATGTAAGATTGATATTACAACAATAAATTCATTTAGGCCAGCAAACCGCTTCCCAGACTTATTCCTGAGGCCTTGCACCAGAGCACCGCACGTGATGCAAAGTGATGCAGCAGGTCCAGAGTCTGTTACAAGAGACTGTGTCAAACTGCCCCGCTCCCCAGGGGAGGTACCTGGGCATTCCCACCTTGCCCAAACATATATTAATCCATTGGACTCTATGTTTTTGGGGGGGACCCTCACCACCAAGAAGACCTGATGGAGAGGATCAATGGGATGCCATTGGGATCCACAGAGTGGTGATATTTTCTACCTAATCTGTCTCTGTCACTACCTTTGTCTCCCCCTACCTCTTTTCTATGTCTTTCACTCTCTCTCTCTCTTTCACATTTAGTTAAATAAAATTCATTCTGTTGACTCTGGCATATGGTCTTGTTTACACCTTAATTTGGGCACAGGCATCACTCTAAAAATTTTAATAACCAGATCCCAACATTGGGCAGGCTGAGTGCAGCTGCTGGAGGGACCCACATTGTACATATGGATATATATTTCTCATCACTGGACTTCCATCCTGTCCAGCCAGAGAGGGAAGGAGGGTGTTGGTGCACCCTGTGTTCATGTGGGTGCTCTGTGGATCTGTATGATCTTTGGCTGATCATGTATATGTGTATATATATGTATGTAGGTAGGTATGTATGAATGTATACGTAGGATATATATGTGCTCTGTGTTTGTGTACACCTGCTGGGAACACATCTGCAGCCTTGCCACTTTTTGGACATAAGAACAGCATTGTAATAAAATATTATTTATCGCCTGTATGTTTAAATTGTTTTTCTTATTAATAAGCCAGTTAATTGTGGTTACATTGCTTGTCTAATCATTTTGTCCCCTAAGGCAAAGAAAATAAGTAGCAAAAACAATAGTGCTTCAACTCTGGATTTGCATTAAGAGAGTTGTTAAAATTTATTTTGTTTCTTATTTTTCTAGACCAGTAAATTTTGGAACGAAGTATTACTTGGCACCCAACCAAAACTTCTCATCTATTCCTTTTAAGCCCATCTTAAAGACCGTCTGTGCCTTTGTAAGACAAGGAGGGAGAGAAACAGTCCTTCATTTATCTCATTTTTCAGCTGCATTAGTCAGTTTGACTTGTAATGATTTTGTTATTGAATAAGAAAACCAATCTTTGAATTGTACTGATGAGAATTTATATTTTGCTACATTTTACACATTGTTTTCTTTCCTAGGTTATGCAGAACTAATAGAATTTAAGTAGAAGTAAATTATTTTCCAGTTTACTTCTATTATTCTGGAATATATATTTTTTGTTGAAAAAGCGTCTGCGTCATTTGATACAATTTTTTTTCCCAGTAGATGAATGAAAATTCTTAATGATATATGAGACTGCAACTCAAATATTGCAGGTCAAATTAAAACAGCTGTATGTTCATTCATACAGCTGTTTTAATTTGTATGTGCAATGATCACAACATGGGAAAAGCAGAGACTGTACGGAATCCTCTGAGCAAATTCAGATCACAAAGGTCTCACAATTTGAAAGCCCAAGTGAACCAGGGCTGTAAGAAGAACTCAAGGAATAATGTATTATTACAGCAGCAAGTACATTCAAATGAAATTGGTGTTTGGTACAGCCACACACCTTCACAGAGCTGCACGAACAAAAGCTGACGATGTCTCAACAGCCTGGAAGAACCAAGAGCTTCCCTGAAAGGAAGTTCTTAAAACCATCCCACATGTTTCATGTGTCCTTCTGCAAACTGTTGGTATATTAGTTTAAATCATATAAGATCATTAACATATTCTGATTTTTCAGGATAATTTCCTATATAATTGGTTCAAAAATCTAATATTTTTCTTATATCCTCTATACATGTACCTAATTTACTTTTTTTGCTCCTCTGAGCAGTTCGCGATCTCACAGCTAATTGTTCATAAGCAAACCTTAATTGCCTCATTTTTCAAGCCATTGCTCAGCATTGCATTTAAAAAAGAGATACTAGTTGATATCCATCTTCTGTATTTTGTTCAGTTTCTCTCTCTGAAAAAAAAAATTAACTCCATTACACATCACATTTTATTGAAATCTGAACAGTCATGTTTGCAAAATATCTGTAAGCACTTGAATGTTTTCATCACATATTAAGAAAAAATTTCTCAATGAACACCACCACCTTTCTATTGTCTGATTTCAATGGATGTGTCAAGCATTGTTATACAATACAACAATAAACTAATTTTCTGTTCTTAATGGAAATAGTGTAACTTATTTGTAAATAAAATACAGTAAATCTAGTTCAAAACAATTTTCTTGTATTCATATGTATTTAAAGGAATCAAGCAGATAATGGGGTTTTGACTTTTTATTCTCCCAGAATTCTGAGACAAGGCTCTCTGCAACTTCTCAAAGGGTTTGTGTATCTCTTTGCACTGGATGTGTGTGGGGAGGTGCTGGCCAGTGGGTGCAGGGCAGTCTCCATGACGAGAGGCTGGGGCTTCCCAGGGCTGGACATGGATGGCTCCAGCTGGCTGCAGCCAACACACGCAGGGCACAGCAGAGCCTCTCGGCCACAGTGGTGGCTCTTCCATGATACTGTATTTGAGAAAGGGCAGAACACCAAACAGAGAGAGGAGGGAATAAAAGTCATGCAAAACAGTAGAAGAAACACTGAAGTCAGACAAGGGGGATGAGGACCTGCTCCATGGCAGAGCGGTTATTCCCTTCCACCCAAGGAAAACCCTCTCTAGAAAAGGTTTTCCTGAAGCATTGCAGGCAGTGGAAGAACTCACATTGAAGCAGAGGAAAGGTGTGACAAGATGGGAAATTCACAGAGAAACTGCTAAATATAGACCATAGGGTGCCCTTCCTCATTTTTGGTTGCTGAAAGGACTGAGGGTAACCTGCAGGGATTAAGGGAGGGGTTGGAAATAAGGAGTGAAGTTAAAACTGACAATGCAGGAGAAAAAGATTTGAGACCTTGTGCTTGGCCTTATTGGACCTCCTGAGGTTTCCATTAGCCCGCTTCTTAAGCTAGTCTAGGTCCGTCTGGATGGCTTCGTGTTCTTTGGGTATGCCAATTACACCACTCAATTTGATGCTGTCAATCCATCCACATGTGGATTTAATAGGAAGGGGGGAATGTCTGTCTTAGTGTGTTTGTGAAGGCTGCCACAGTGTTTGCATCTGAATGATCTGGAATTGCTAAGTTTTGTCAGATATTAACATTTTTATTCAATTAAAACTTATATTTTAATACAATTAAAATTACAAAAATTCTTACTCTTGTAATGTACTTTCTAAAATTATTGAAGGATGTATCTCTTTTACTTCAGAGACTGGGGAAAAAATGCAAACTCCTTTCCCTTCTTCTTTCCCTCCCTCCCAATCACCCCCAGCTAATATAGAGCTCTCCAGGGAGTTGCTCCTACATCTAAAATAGTTCAACCCCTTCCCTGAAAAATGGAGAGAATAGGATAATTGTCATCCTAGAAACCTTTTCCATTCACAGATGTGCTAGATTTGCCCTTACACAAATTTTTCATCCTTGATGTCAATATTGTTAATCATTCTCCTACCCACTACTGCAAGAGCCAAGTTATTTTTAATGGGTTGTACTTTCTACTTCTTAGTAGTCACTATTCAAAAATAATGTTCCTTGAAGTACTTAGAATTGCTAGCAATAAGTGGAAGATTCAAGAATAGGACTTGTTTTAGCCAATAATCTGAAGCCACATCCTTTCTTCTTCTATTTCTTTTTATTTTGACAAACATATAATTTAGCATATTTACATGTTACTGAAATGGTAATTAGTATGCAGTTAATTCATGTGTTTGAGAGTTGAACTAAAAGTCTTTGGAGTAAATGGAAATGGTACAATTAATTGCAATGGACAAAGAGCCATTGCATAGAGCAGAGGAAAAAGACAAGCCTGACAAAAGTACTAAAATTTAAGGAAATCCAGCTTGATTGCTATGCTTTGTCTCCCAGGCAGACAGAATTAATTCCACTGCTGTCAGTTTGGCACTTTGTAGTGGTGTTTTTTTCACTTCTGAAAAGGGAAAAGAAGAAAATACATTTTAATAAGTGTCTGCTATGCTGTTTAATTAGAGATAGTAATCTGACCATGGAATTTGTATTATTTTGGTGATGGTCATCATTTAAGTTCAGTTACTCACCTTTCTGCATGTTGCTTCTATAAGTATTTTTGACATACGTCCAAGAGGAATGTGCTCTGGAAATTCCTCTAAAACCAAATGAAGGATTAATTTCCATTAAAGAGAATTAAATACAGGTTGGAAAAAAACCCTTGACAAACCAACAAATGCTTTAGCCTCTTCCAGCAGAACATGTAGTTATTATGCACCTGAAAAAGGAATAAGGATCATCACTGAAGAACTCACACATACAGCAGGTCTCTTACTACAAGAAAAAGAAGTGCTGGATGTGCTGGAATAAATTTCTGCATAAGCTGTAAAAATAAATTGAGATGTTTAAAGGAGTAGGAAGAAACCAATAATTACAGTGTATTCAGATAGTAAAGACAGATGTATTTTATTCAAACAACCTTTTTTGTTCAAAATTTTAAGATTTTTGAAAACCTTTAGAGGAAATAGGGAAATTGATGGTACATATTTAACAAGAAATTTGTAATACCATAATACTGAATAAGCTATTTCAATACATACCTGATCAAGTTGACCTGTGCAAATTTACCAGGGCTCAGCATCTATAGGCTCATGGGCACCATCATGGTCTGCAGAGTCACTGTCAAGCACCTGTACCAAACAGGTAGGACTCCATGTTAGCCATCCACATCCTGATCCCATCTTCTCTTATGCCAGTTCTGCTGCAAAGTGAGCAGTTCTTTCCTGCTTCCAGAGCTCCACCAAAATGTGATTCTGAAGATTAAAAATACTTTCAGGGACAAGACAGCAATGAAATAAAGATAAGACCAGAGTAGTCAAAAGATATCTAAACAACCACAGATAACTTATAGAGAAGCCCAGGAAGTACATTGCTTTTTGGAAAAGCAATGAAAGTTTCCACTCAAAATCCAGTCTAAAAACATCTACATTACTTTTAATTTTTATTCAGTCCTTTCAAGATCTTTGGGTCTTTGCAGAGTCCTTCCTTCTACTCTCTTTTCTTTTTACAAGTATTACTGTGAAGTCTTTCCTTTTGTAAAGTTCTGGATTTCTCAGTCAAGTAATTATTGACAGACTTGAAAGACTTCAAGCCTTTCAGCAGGTGTTCTGTTGCTTCCACATAATCTTTCCTGAGAAAACCCTGTTTCTGCTTCCAGCTTAGTCATTGAGATAAGGGGCTGCAATTTCAAAAGTAACAATGTTTTGTTATTAGCTCTCTTCTAATAATCTCTCCAACCCTAGAGAAAAGCAGCAAACAGACAAACACCCTCAGTGGAAATCCATCTATACCCCAATGAAAAGATTTCATATACAGAATACACACAAATAAAAAAAGGAAAGATAGTATCCATATATTAGAATCTATCATGTAATCTATTAAAAACTTATCAGAATATAAATTTTAAGTTCTACCATAACAATTTTCCAATACTAAATCTGGAAAATATAGGTAGCATGCATTCTATCACACTTGTACTAAAAAAAACCAATACGGAGGAAAAAACTTTTAAGTTTCTGATACCTTGATCACATTTCTTAAAAGAGAGGAATACAAACTGACTTCATACTTCACCTGTCATATATATGGCATTTCTAAAATCTTAAATAAATCATTTAAATTTTAAGTAGTGTCATGATTTTGTAAACATATAAATCAGCCATAAATTTTAACAGACAAAAAATCATCAACGCTAGAAGTATTTTCAGAAAAAGCACTTTTGAGTGTAGTAGAATGATTACTTTTTTCAGAATTTCAAGCAGAAAAATTATTTAAAGACAAGGTAGTCCCATGAGATGCAGAATGAGTGACAGCCGATTTCCTACACACTATGTTTAAGTCTCCCTAATAAGTCCCATGATGCAATACTGGGCTAGCTGTGTCTTTTATTTTTTAGTGTTCCTGTGTCAGGATGTATTACTGGTACCTCAGAGCATATATGTGTTGATTTTCTTCTTGGAATTATTCAGTGAGCCAAATTCATATCCTCTTTTCTTTATTTTGGTCGCCATCCTCTACTTACCTTGAAGTTTCCACAAAATGTGTCAAAATCTTTTGTCTCTGAGATTTCTATCTCTTGATTTGCTTAGAAATTGCCCAATTAAATTATATAGGGAGATACACAGTCAGAGCAACCCAATATGCTTAATTTTCTTAATAAATCAGGCATCAAGACTCCACTACTGGTTCTTTTTCAAAACATTGTGTTACATTGTGGTGTTCTGAATTTCAATTGATCCAGAATAAGGACCAAAAAAAGAGACCAAGAACAACTTGCTGTTTGAGAACTGTGGCAAATAGTAGTGCTCTTTTGTACTTTGTTGGTCAGAGAATTTTACTTTTTTTACAATCCACCCATTCCCTCCATTGTGGTACCATTTTGGTTAATTCACATGGAAAGCTACCAGATATTCTAGAAACAATTGCTTTTTAGCAGGATGACCTGACATTTCTGATGACTATATTAGAAAAAACACATCTTAATTCAAAAATACACTATCATTTCTTCACTGCTTTCAAATTATTTCCTTCTAAGTGTAGTTCAAGTATAAGAGAACATGAACTCAGCTCAGTTTAGTGCTCTCACATGTTCTGTACATTCTATCTTGTGCAATGTGAAGGCATAGTACTTCAGTAAATGTTCAAACACATTGGACAAATGAAAAACTTGCTAGAATTGGCAAATTAAATGTCAAAGCAAAATTGGGAAATGGCCTTGAAAAAAAACCAATAGTGGTGTGTGGTTCATGTGTGGTATGAAACAAAAGCAAAAGTTGACCTCAAATGATTGTAAATTGCATAAGTAAAACTGGAAAAGGCAGAATTGTAAAGTGAGTGTTTGGAATGCAGAGCTTGCACATCCATTTTTCTAAGCAGGATTTTAACTTTCATATGCTCTTTGCTTTTTATCTTTCCAATACTGAGCACCTTTGGAAATGCAGCTGATTCTGTGCTCTGCAGATTAGCATATTTTATATTAAGAAACCTACTTACAGTCTTTTTAGGCCATTCTCTCTAATTCATTTTCATCTCTACTGTACAGCTTTGAGGACAGAATGGCAGAAAAAAAGCTAATGCTATGTGTCTTTTCTCCTTTTTCTTTCAGTGTTTAAAAGAAATAATTCTTGGTTCTTCATTTAGATACTTGCTTGTCATTTCTCTGTGTCTGTTTTCAGGAAATATTTTATGGACTTGTAATCTTTATAATCTTCAGAATAATGAGGATTTAAAGGATTGTTCTACATTTAAAGTCTAGATAACATGATCTTATTTTTTCTTTCTGGCAAAAAAAAGAAACAAAGATAAAAAATGAGTGAAGATTTTATCTGAGTAGTCCTTTAATCTTCTCTTTATAAAGAAAAAAGAAAAACCTTAACTACTTCTTTCTCCTTTTTTAATCTCAGGAAGAAAAATTGACTGCAAAATCCTACCATTCAAAAGGTACTTTCACATATTTAAGAAACCTAAAAGGACAATCTATAAAATATTTTTGTCTGGCAATCTAACTCTTAGAGGTTAAAACAATTTTTTTTTTTTTAATTTGTAAAGGTCATATGTTTGCTTTCTACTCTTGTTAGATGGAGTAAACATAATTAGACTGGCATTGACATAACAGGCCTTCTTAACTGCCCCTCAATATCATTGCATTCCCATCATGTCTTGATGGTACCAAAAAATCATGATCCATCTCACCACAATTTCCAGTATAAATTCTGCACACTAAGTTTTCCTTGAATTGAGATTTGTATGAATAGGAGAACAAAATGGTTCCCATACTTTCATCATCTCACTAATCACTCTTTGAGCCTTGTCCCTGTGATATCTGAGTGTACAAACATGGGTGTCAATGTATTAAATAATATCTGTTCAAATATTTCAATGGCTGAAACTTAGAAGGGGGTAAAAATTCTGTTGTTCCACATCTAAGACCTGATGATGTACAAAAAATTCCATGCTGATCTGAAATTGCATTTTTTGCCTTCCTGGGTAAAAAATCATCAGTTCACATGCTCAGAGATGATTCCACAAGCCAAGCTTGGTAAGAGGGCATAATTAGGACAGTCACTTTAACTATGTACTATTAAACAAAAAAGTTGTTACTTCTGAAAGAATCACAAATATTATATGTTGGATGAGTTATCAGACTTAGAGAAATCAACTTTTTTTCCTACTTTCCTACTGTTGGAGTTATATAGGTAAAAATTTTAACAATATAATTTAAGACATGGTATCTTAGCTAATCTTTGCTCACAATACCGCAATGGTCCTGACCATGCAGCTTCACCCTTCTATCAGACTTGAACTAAATCATTGTCAGGAGCTGTAACAAGTGTCAAATAATAATTATTTTTGCACTGATATGTAATGAATTTTGCCATGAAATCAATTTAGTGCAACCAAGCAGTTTTTGGGAAATGTGAGCCAACAGCATTGACACAGTAGGCATTGCATTGTTTTGCCACGAATATAAAAGACAATTTATTATAGCTCATGATAATTAAGAAAATTCGTTATGGGAAATTATGGAAAACCTAAATCTCATAATTTCTATATCCAATAGAAAAATACTCTTATTTTTGGATATTTTTGTTTCACTGAGCTGTGAAGCACTTTTGGTTTTGGTAAAGGACAATAAATTCACTAAATGATCAGTTATAAAGAGTTAACATTTGTTAAAGTGTTAACAAATCATTTTTTCTTCTCATCATAATAGCAATAATTTAGGATTTAAGGAAGTTAGTATGTAAGGTAAATAAAATATAAAAATCTTTACATGTAGTATAATATATCATTATGATGCCTTGAAGTGGCTACCTGAAAACAGAGGCTAGACAAGATTAAGAGAATAAAAGCAGGCATTTATTTGAAGGGCCTTCAAAGGTACACCCTGGGCAGTCAAAAGCCTCCAAGGGGCTCCAGCCAAGATGGACGCTGGGTCACAGGTTTTTCACACTTTTACAAGTTTGGTCCATTTGCGTATCAGGGTTAATTCTCCAATTATAATTTCAGGTAGTGATGTAATTACCCCAAGTTTTCTCCCCTTGTCAGAGGCTTTAGTTTACATATTTTGGGGCCTGGGACAACAAGGTGTCCTTGAGTTCAGGCCCAGAGAGGGTTTGTTATGTCTAACCAGCATGAGAGGGCAGTAGTTAACAGACTATATGAAGTTTCAGAGTTACATACTAAGCAGTACAGGATTTTAAAAATATAAAAATTAAAACCTAAGGCATCAATTGTGCCCTATTATAGCAGCAGATATGGATAAAAGAATCAAAGAGCTAGCATTTATTTCATGTGCCATTATCAAATCTAATGTAATGAAATCTGGTCTAAACTATTCATAATTATAGGCCCTGGACAACTTTTAACACAGGACCACCACTTGATAGACTCCTTCATTGCAGAATACTTTCCTTCTTGATAGATGCAAATGATGTATTTCTAACTCTCGTTTTTTCTATTTGAATGTATATTTATTTAATAAAGTGAACAAATACATGCAAAGAATAAAAATAAAAATTTTAACAAAAAAGGATGATGCACATGAAGGAAACTACTACAGCAATTTCCTCTCCAAGTCCATATTAAGACTGAGCATTCCATGAAGTCTAAAATGAAAGAATAGCAGCTCACATGTTTGGACTTAAGAGGAATCTGCAAAGGCAGGTGATCAAAATGGCATAAAATATGTAATAGTCTTAATGAATGAGATGTTTAATGAACCAGGAGGTACTAGAGATGAAATTCATCACATTGACATCAGTTTTAAGGTACCACCCTTAGAGTTCCATTAGCTCAATAGGAAAGAAATTAATGATATGGATTAATATACAAAGAAAGTAAATTGAACTCTTACTCGTAAACACTCGCACCATTTGTTCTGATAACTTGCTTTCTGCAATTAAAGAAGCCAATTGATGGAATTTTGTATACCCAAAAGCTCTGAATGAGACTTGTGAACAGGTATGTTTTCCTTTGAAAATAACTGAAGAGGAGTTTTATCTTTAAATGTACCTGAAAGCCATACTTTTTGCAATTCCTGCTACTTCAACTTCTTTATATAGTATTACCTGTATAACCTGGACTAAAACTGATTAAGATGTTGCCTTTTGAATTTCTGTGGAGCTTCATTTATGAGAGAGCAAATATCAGAGAGCTACAGAAAATGTACATAAAAGTATATGTTTCACATACTCATCGAATCCAACCTTGTTACAGTGGAATAATCATATTTTACTGCTGGATGCTTTCTTCTTATGTTTTTCAAAAAACATTATTTAAATACAGTTTCAGGAGTTTAGTATTAATGAAAAACTTTCATAGTTCACTTTTACCTTATGGTTTAACAATTTTTGGAGAGGAAGCTGAGATAACTTAATGAAATAATTGCAAAAATTCTTCTGAATTATGAGGAATATTTTAATGTATTGAAGAATTAATATGGAAGACTCCAGATTTAAAATCACAGATTACATCCTCTGGTGAAATTGAATTATCAGCTTAAATGAAGTTCCAATTCAGATCCTCTGTAGCACATTTATATTTTATGTGTGGAGTGATACTGATCTTTTCAAGTTTAGTTCACCTAAAAGGTCTAGCCTCGGGTAGCTGGACTCAGATCTTACACTCAGGGAAAAGAGAAAGGCACCCCAGCAGTAATTATTCTGTCTTAAAACAGAGCACTAAGGTAAGAGAAATGACAGTGTGATCTATAGGTATGCCCCAGGGGATATTTTATAATGAGATTAAAAACCCAGCAGATCTCACAGTACTCCATGATGAGCTAGAGACTCCTCTAGAAAATTATTCAGAGCACCCAAGTTAGGCTGCAGAAGAGCCTCTGCCTTTCCATTGTCTTCAAAGATATTAGAGAGCCAAAAATGAACTCTTGACAAATCCTCTCTTTTTTCACTGGTTTTATGACAGCCTTGATGACCAACTAATAATAGATATTCCTTTTTTTTGAAGGCTAAAATTAGGAGGCATGAATCCTGACAATAGTTCCCTCTTACAGAAGGTTTACATTCCAGCTGTTGCTCTTTCCTATGTGTAAGCATTGCAGAATTGAGCCCAAAGTTTTAAATTATAGCTTATATCTAAATTTAAATTCTGCCTGTCTTGCTAAAGCAGAAGAATCTAGGAATGCAGCTTTCTGTTTCTTGGGTGGATCAGTGGCACCCCTGCAAGTGCAAGAAAGGCTAATTTTGAAAACTGGTAACACCATAGAGTGAAAGCAATAGCTCAAATAAAATGATAAGCAATTTATCTCTAGGAAGAAATAGAAGCATCACACTCTTTTCCTCCATTCTTCTAAGTATTGGAACCTTGCAATATCCTTTCAGCTGCATCCTATAAGCCCTTTTCTTTATGGACTGTCCATCACATCACTGTTCTTTCTGCTTCTTTGAGCTTTCCACCATGAAGTAAGTTGAAGAACACCTTGGCAATTTTAGGGGTTACAAAAGAAATTGCCATTGTATCACAGTGTGATAACATCATTCTCTGAGTTTTCATTTCAAATGTTATGGAAAAGAAATACAAGAAAACAATGTTATAAATTACTACAAAGTAAGAAAATGAATGGCGGAAGAGAGGAAAATAATGATCAATAGAAGAAAAAGAGTAATGTAAAATACTGCTTAAAACATACCTTTCAAAAACTCATAATCACTTGAAAGATAAAGTGATTTTTACTCCATTTAGCAGAGTCCACCTGGTACAATGACTCTTCCTTGGTTGATGTTAGAAAAACAGGAATGGGTGTCAGTAATTCTATAAATGTGAATAAAAGACAACCTTGATTCTAGTCAAAAATAAAGCCATAAAACTGAATGAGATTTTATCAGTTGTCAGGTTAATATGCATTAATATTAGACTGCTGAGCTATTCGTGTGATCATTTCATAATCTCAACTCCTTACTTTGCCATATTCCAATTTCAGACCAAAAAAATGAACCAAAAATCAACATCACGGTTGTCTTTACATCTTTAATAGGTTTCATATTTATACTGTATTAAGAAATCAAGGAGAAGGAGTTGGACTGATCCTAATATAGCTTAATGAAATCAATGTATTCAGTTAATTACATTTTTATGACACTGTTTGTGTGCTTTACAAATAACTGGCTTTGTATCCTATTGTTCTGTTCAGGTTTTATGCTCTATAATCTATTCTCATAGTTTTCGCTTTTGAAGTCCTGCGCTATATAATTTTTTTTTTGTTTGTTTTAGCTCAGCAGGTGGGTCTCCAAACTATGCATATGCAAAACTGGTGTAACATTTAAAGCACAGCTGGATATGCTCCCTTTTCACTGCTTCATGATACAGTTGCACTGTACATGACTGGGACAATAATTCCCTCTTTTTACTGTTAATTTTTTAAATGAGAAAAGAGGGAGAAAATGCACTGCAGGACAGCATTATTGAAAAAATGAAATAAGAGAGCTACAATTAGTAAATGTGACTACATGTAACTCTTTTCTTGGAGGAGTTAGATTGCACAGTGATGTATCCCAGCAGAGGAGCTGCCTCCTGTATAGAAAGAGGTCCTAGGTAGAAGGAGGCCTCTGGAAATACATGTATAGAAACTGTAACTTATTTGTGCAGAAATAATATATGAAAAATCCCAGTTTTAGCTTAATTAGACAGCACAAAATTCTGAATCTAGCACAAAGACATGTCTTGTAATCTTTGATATTCAGGAATTCCTCTGAGTCTGTGGTTTTAAAAATGGCCTGAATTCCAGTTGCTGTTACCTAGCAGATAATGGCCCTCTATACATCCTTCTCTCCACTTCTTCTCATCCCTGGCTCCAGACTTTCTTTGTAAAGTGACACAACTCAATGATACAATTTCTATACTTTCTTTCCTCAAACAAATCTAACAAATGTTTTTAAATGGCATACATTTTTATATGTATTTTTTTCATACCAGTGAGTAAATAGTTTTAAATTTGAACAAAACCCCCAATTCAGTTACTTCAGAATGGCCTTTCATGTTACCTTTTATGTTACCTTGAAATATTGCTAAAACACAGCAGAAAGTACAATTATTAAAATTCTTTGATGTCATGGTACTTGGACCATTTATACTATAGTAGTTCATAGCTGACAGACCTCCCCAGAAAAGAAATTATAAACTTAACTACCTTCACTTGTACAAGGTGAAATATTTTTAATAACTGTAGAATGTGGTCATCAGCTGTTAGATTCTAATGAGAGAGAAGAGTAGCAGAATGTCATTCATTCGTATTTGTGGACATCAATCTTTGCTGCAGACATGTACTTCATTTTCACAGAGACAGCAGGGCCCAAAAAGCTGGGGCAGCTAGTTGTACTGGTTTTTTTAAGTAACATTTTTCTGTCACTATCTCTTGAGTCTGAAAACCTCGTGGCTCTTATTCTCATGCTCTATTCTAAGGTGCAGAATTATGACTTTGCATAGACTGGTGCTCATATTATTCATCTTAGAATATTTGGTGTTTTATAGATTCTTAGATTCCCAAAGAGAACATCCTATCCAGCTCTTATTTTACTCTGTTTATTAGAGGAAAGAGAACTTACTTAAAGGCATGATTTAAGTGGTAGCTTGAATTTCAGGTGATTGTTCTCTGCTTTTTGAGTACATTCTATTTAACAAATGCTTCTGTAGAGAAAAACGTCACACATTTTAAATTTAAAACGCCAGTATTGGTTTTTTGGTAGTATAAATCCTGTCTTCATGTTTCTATTTGTACCTATTTCTTCAGTTCTTATCTATGATGATATACCTAGTTCATATGATTCATAATGATCATAAATGCAGCTGTATCATCTTCAAATTTTATCATTTTTTCATTGGCTTCCTAGCATTACTAAGAAAGTGACATGCTGGCAGAACTTAAAAGGTTACCTGGCCTGAGAGTGTGTGGACATCATGACTATGGGCTTGTTGGATTCAGTAATACACAAGAAGACAGAGGCTTTATTTTCTAAATTTCTCTGCTTTACTACAGGATAACACAAATCCTGCAAAAATGTCTGTTAGCAAGTAAACTACCACAATTTGCTGCCAGTAAATATATTTAATATTAATAAAGCCAACATATATGATCTAATATATCTAACAGGTTATAGCTTATTTAATCTGTCAATAGGTATAACTTATTTGTAATAAGCTATTAACAAATTACTATCTTCAATCAGTAATATAGTATCAATCAAACAGTATGGCAGCAATCAATAATAGCAACAACCAGTCTCAACAACCAAATAGGTATATATAGATATATATTACAGACTACTATAAATTTATCCTTAGTGAAGCAACTTGTCAACAATGCAGATATGATTGATTGCTTACAGAGACGTGTGATGTGTAGCAAGTGAATTAGACAGGTTTCAGAAGGGGCCAAATGATCCCAAAGGGTGACACAGCCATACTGGAGATGGGAGGAAAAACCAAACCAAGCTGTTGGAAACGTGAAACAGTGAAGAAAAAGCAAAGCTCTATATCTGATAGGGTCTGCAATGCAAATGTGAAAACCAGATAGAGGTCTTGTGGTTGGTGTTGCTATGGCATCAGGGAGAAGCCTGGAGTGAGATGAAAGGGGCTCAGTCTTTTCTTCTAATTGGTTTTATACAAACCAACTACACCTCCTACCAAGAAATAATCCACACAATGCAACTACAGAGAATGGAAGGTTTGACCACACTCCCATCCACAGCAATGCGCACTAGAGTGGTTAATAAGGTATAAAATGTACCCCAATTTTATACCTAATGGGGTGATGAGAATTTGACACAAAATTCATGGGCAGAGATCAATGGATTTGTCATCCTCCCCTTTCCCAAAAAGGGCACCTTTTGGTAAGTCTTACATCCTTGGCTATGCTGAGAGTTGACCCAGGAAATTAAACTTGTGATTGCAGTCATATTATTAATGTTATATACTCTGCAGTTACTGCATTTGTCACCAGCAATCCAAAAGAACTGTATATGCTGCATTCAGTAAATGGTGCTGTTTGTGAACCTGACTGGCTCTTCTGAATGCAACAGGACCTAAAGTTAATAGACTATTCATGCATCTGGAGTCAGGCCTATAGTTATGCTATAGTTGCAACACAAACCAATCACAAGAAGGAGGGAAACAGAAAAATATCAAGGTCTCACTTCACAAATTATCTGTGCCACAGAGTCTGGAGTCAGCCAGGAAGCCCCAGTGACAGTCCAAGGTCTCATGGAAAGTTTGTGCTGAGTGTTCATATTTATGAAATTAAAGCTATGTGCAGCACAACAAACTCTTACAGAGAGAGGCTCCATTTAGGATAAAACTCAAATCTTTTATATATCAGAGACATATGAGGGTATAGAACATCACTACTTCTAGCAGCTAACAGATGCTGTTAATTCTGATTTTTCGTCTGTAACTGCCAATAGATGATGGTTTTTTTGGTTCTCGTTTCAGTCCAGTTTTGTTTTCCCAGACTGTTCTCACTTCTAACAATGATAAGTGGCCATTACACTTTCTTGGATTTGGACTTATAGATGGTATCTAAACATGTCTCCAGTTTCTAGGTACCCCAGCAGTACTGCAAACTGGTCAGCTGCACTTTTCAAGGATTTTTTTTTGTTTGAAGGCCTAGTTCCCAAGTTTGCAGGTCCCAGGCTAGCCCAAAATTTCTGTCAGTGTTTTTCAGCAATTTCTTCTGGTCAGTAATTTTCCCTTTATAATCAGGCCACCTTTATGGCTGCTCACATCACATGGTCACAAATGATCAGTTTAAAATATGAAAAGTTTCACTGCTTTCTGTTCAGTTGTCTATTTGTCTTGTTGTCCAACATAGATGCGGCTCTTAGGGACTCCATGATCTTAGAACTCTTTTTTATCCTTAACAGTTCTATGAATCTATGATTCTATATTTTGTTTTGTGGTTGGGGAAGGCACAAGAAACAAAAAGCAAAACACTTTTCCCAGTAGTGTTGTTGTAGTCTTTTTGACTATAACTGAACAAGCTACCCTGGAGCAGTAAAACTTATAGAATTAGATACCCACAACACTTCTTACAAGCTCTCAGTACACCTCACATAAACTTAGTTGTGCTGCTTGTTAGAGTAGGATTCCTCTCATCTTAATTTAGCCATATGAGTTTTTACACTGAAATAGTAACGTTGGCTCCTATGTCAAATGAGAGAGCTAAACACACCTGGAGAGAGACTTGGCCCATGTATAATCATTGCCTAATCGGAATAGTTGGAATTCCTTTCTGGTGATGTGTGTCCTTCCCTTGAGTAGAGATTAAATGTAGTGTAATTTTCAATCTGCTAGAATCTCCTGGTTCTGACATAACTTTGGTATGAAGTATTATATACCTTTTCTATCTTCCTGGTTTTGTGTCATCTTACAGGTCATCTGCTGTGGTATTCAGTAATCTGAAACTCCCCGTCAAATTAACCTTATTGAATTACAGTGCTACTCTCCATTCTTTATCAGCTCCTTTTCGGTCAGCCTTCAGTTGCTTGGAAAGCTATCATTCAATTGTTAAAAGATAAATTGAGGTCTCACTGATTTTTTGTTCCCAATGTCTAATATATTTGTGTCTCCTGTCAGACACTTAAATTTTTACTGGGATATGTATCTCTAAATTTGTGTCCTCACCTGTGTGGGATTTCTCAGTAGCAATGCAATCTGGCTGCAGCCCACACAAAAAGTACTGAATTTTCTGCCCATCTTTCAGATAGAGTAAGGTTCAGCTTCCATCTGAGTGTTTTCTTCAAAACCCATCTAATATGGAGGATATATATCTGAGCTGGCATTTCCATTGCAGGAAAAGTACAGAAAATAGAAAACTACAAGGAAAGTCATGAAATTCTGAAAGGATAAAAAGAAATAATAAAATCAATTGAAAAATGTACAAAAATAGGCAACGTGGAGAAAAAATTTGAAAGATGAGGTAAAAATACACTAAGCTTTTTTAAAGTATTGAGCTATACAATAGAAGAAGAGTTCACTGAATATGTGCCCTGAGGACAATAGATGAAAAGATCTGTTTTGAATTTGAAACTTACAAACTTTTAGTTCTACCTGTCGATGAGTCCAGATGATTGGCAGACCTAGTAGAATTATTGAATATAATAGCCTTTTTTTTCTTAATATTTAATACAATATACTGTTCATTGTATTACACCTCATAAAAATTGTTAGATTGCATTTGATAGATTAAATTTGGCTATCCATGTATAGATGACATATATTTGATTTAGATTGTTTTTCTAAGTAGTTTTTGAGACAATATCTTACACTTAAATTTACCTCTTGTTCATACCTGCAAATCTTACTACTATTTATGATTGGCAGTAATTGAAAACCAAAATCCACTTTTTGGTAACCAGTAAACAGCTTTCTAGCCTAGAGAGTAATTGTGTAGTACAAGCTGTGGCAGTAACCTCCAAATGGTACTTTTGTTTTGAAGTCATTTAAGAGCTTAAATCCTTTGTGTAGACCATAAATAGCAGCACTAAATGTTTTCTTGTGATGTAGCTGTGAAGGGGTCAGTTAGCACATCTATTCATTTCAAATTGCTTCCACTGACACCAGACCTGTCCCTTCATCACCACAGAGGGAGATGAAGAGGAATAATGAATGAACTAAAAATAGAGGAGTGAATCTATTTGAGGATGACCTGATAGAAAGTCATAGAGAAGAAAGGCAGAGGAAACCATCTGGATATTTCTGAACAGTAACCTAGGGTGACATTTGCCTCTCTTGAAGACGTGGAGTCTTTTGGCTGTCCTTACTGTCCTTAGAATTTCCCCTTTGTTTTCTCAAGTTTTGAATCCTTTCTCTCATTATTTTTCTCCCCACTGCTACCAACTTGATCTTTACTCCTTGACATTCAAAATTAAACAAATCTAATTAAACAGAAATACGACTTTTCCTAATAAGAAAAGAGACAAGATTTTAGGTTCATTGCAATGCAAATACATGGTCGCGGTAAAGAACTTAGATCTAAGAGTTGAGGTGACAAAGCTATAACCCATATTTTGTTCCCCTAGTGTTACTTAGATGGAGGCAATATTGAAGGACAAAAGGATCATGGCTAAGGGGCAGAGAGGTTTGAGTTCAAATATGATTTATTTTGAAAATTACAAATAAATCTAAACCAACGAAAGAAGCTTAAGAAGTTGGAATTTGATTTATTTTTTATAGCATTATTTAATCCCACTGAGAGTAAGAAGAAAGGGGAAATTGAATTTTTATTTATGGTGTAAAGCATTCCTAAAAGTTATTGAAAAAGGGACAAACCTCATGCATAATTTCAGTTCAGAGTAATTAAATGTTGGAGAGGCTCTGATTTCCAACAGGAATTATAACATAGCACTTTGAGACTTTATTATGTACAGACTTCTGGCAAGTTTGCGAATAAGATGTGAAATTGAGAGGAAATACCAGAGGATGAAGGCAGGAACAACTGTTTCAAATGTCTTTTCATTCCTGTCAGAAATAATTTCTTAATCAGAGTTCATTTTGTTGCTGGTAACATTAAACACTCTCAGGGTGAATGCATGGTCCAAGTAGTGACTAAAATAAATATTAATGCACCAAGCCCCAAGAAACTGGTCATGAAATAGCATCTCAAAAGTGTCAAGGACATTGGGCTGAACCCAGCAGCCCAGCAGAGAGAAGATGGCTGTGACTCCCTGCCCTTGGGTCCAAGCTGAGCCAAGGGGAAAAATCACCTCCCTCGACCTGGTGCAACCCAGGATGATGCTAGCCCACATGACCACGAACAGAAATAGTATCTGATCAGGTTCTTGTTAGAGCTGAAATAAGGCACTCCTGTAATGTGTCACACTTCAGCAGAAAATAAAAGTCCAGAGAACTGTTGTTAGGAAGGGTGGAAAGATGGAAAAGAAATTTGAATGTACTGCTCGGGCTAATAGTCTGTCTCACAACTTCTTTTTTAGAATTCTTTTCAAACATTATTTTTCTAACTCAACTTTTGTGATATTCTCTAAAAAAAAATTGATGGCAAATCTAGGAATTAAAAGGACAATAATCTAAGAGCACAGAAAGAGAAATCTCTAAGTGTTTAAAATACAATTAAGTGCCAGATAACATTTTGAATTAAGATGTTTCACCATACTTCAAGTCTAGGCACTCATTGAGAAAAACATGGGAGGAAGCTCCCCAGCTCAAGGACGACAAAGAACTGCTTGAGTGGGTTCAGTGAAAGCTACAGATATGATTAAGGCACTGGAGCATCTCTCTTATGAGGGTGCTGGGACTGTTCAGCTTCGAGAGGAATCATCTGGGAGGGAACCTCATCAATGCACACAAGTATCTTCAGGGTGGTGTCAAGAAGATCGGGCTAGACTCTTTTCAATCATGCCCAGCATCAGGACAAATGGTAATAGGCACAAACTGAAACAGCAAGTTCCATCTGAATATGAGGAAAAGCTTCTTTACTTTGAGGGTTAGAGAGAACTGGAAGAGGCTGTCTAGAGTGGTGGTGGAGTCTCCTCAGACTTACTCAAAACCCACCTCAATATAATCCTGTGCAATCTGCTCTAGGTGAACCTGTTTTAGCAGGCAGGTTGAAATAGATGATTTCCAGAGGTCCCTTTCAACCTCAGCCATTCCACTATTCTATGAAAGCCTTTAAAACTGCTAGGAAGGCTTTCTGAAGTAATACTTTTAAATGTGCACATAATTTTTGTGGTGACTGGAAGGCTATAAAGCAACTCTGGTGCAAGCAAGTTTTTACTTCCACCACTAATACTTCTCATGTGACATACACAGGAATAAATTGGGCCCAAAGTGTCAGCTTAAGTGTTTGTGACTAACATGGGAAATTTAAGAAATATAAAGCCTCTCAAACCATGGAAAAGAAAGCCTCACTCTTGGGCAAAGTATTTGAGTTTTAATTTTGCTTTCTGTACGTCTAGAGCAAACACTATCTTTTTTTTTTCCTGGCTATGAATAATTTTTCAACAGAGGAAAGCTGCTATTACTGCTTCTAAACACCTATATAATGAAAATTTAAAAAAAATAATAAAGAAAACAGGATCTGTTCTCCCTTCCTCTATTCTCTGACATCACAGAAGTGTAGAATCAGTTGTAGAGTTAGCAAAAGTTTGACTGTCTGAGTCAGAGCAGAAAGTTGTTATTAGCTACTTGGCAATATGGAAAAGGCGAGAGCACCCCATCTGCACGCAAATGTTTCAGCTTTTAGAAATTGGTCCCATTGGAATCATGCACTTGATGTTAAAAGATGACCTCTGCTACATGTTCTGAGGAAATGAAAAAGAAAGCAAAACAGCTACTAAGGCAGTGTAGTTGGAGAAAAAAATATATGTTCTGGCCCAAAATGGGTCAATAAGCTTAAATGTGGAGATATGCAAGGAGTGATCTGAGCACAGCCTAAACTAGTGTCAGTTTTCCATCCATCTGCACCTCAATATTTCTCTCGCATTTTTCAATTTTAATATGAATTGGTTTCTTTTCATTTACAAATTCTTTAGTCATTATAATTTTATAGAACTGGTGAAGTAAAATACTTGAATGCTAGGAGAGTAATTCACACTGTTAGGGTTTGAGGTGAGATTTTGTTCCACTATTAGAAAGCTGTGGGAAAAGAGTATCAGATAAGTACTAATTCATTGCCAATTACATAGAAGATCATACTGTATGTACAATTTTTAGTGAGAAGAGCAAAAACATGTTTCCAAAAGAAGTGAAAAGACTGTCAGCTAGAATTTTGGAAAGTATACTGGAAAGCCTGGTTGTAAGTATACTTTGAGAATCCAAAATTAGCAAAGATGTCCTACATGAATTATTTTTTCACCTTGTTTTCGCTGAGATTTGAGTTACTTGTGGGCTATTCATAAACTGCATGAGCACATGGAAGTAAAAGGCTCTAAGGTATAATGCATTTTAACTCATGCATCCTGTCACCATGAATGAAGAAGGTGTGCTGTAAATTAAACCATGTGGTGGCCACATTCATCAAATACCTCTAGGTGTCCTTCAGTTTGTGCAGATGTTAATGCTGGTGTTTCTCAGCAGGTTGGGAAAACGGCAATGAGATTATCAAAATGGATATCAAGATTATGCAAATATTTAACCATATGGGTCTGTCAAAATCACATTGAAGTTAATAAAAATAATTTTATTTAAAAGAGCCCATTGAACCTTAACTATTAGAAATCATAACTGCATACAATTCCCTGCCTTTATAAGTTCTTATTCAGGAATCCTCAAGAAAAGCTTTGACATCAAAAAGAGTTTGTCTGAGTAGAGATTGTGTCAAGCACTGCAAGGATACAAATTGCGAATTCTGTATTATAACTAAAAATCCCAATTTCAGTGTTACTGACATTCATTCCCACTAAGAAGAGTTAGCTTGCCAGATTTCTGTGTTAAAAAAATTAAAAATGTATCCTTAGTAAACCCAGCCTTCTAAAAACACAGTACAATACAGCAAAAGTGAATACTAATAATATCTAAATATTGTCAAAATGAAAAGTATCCTTGCCAAATATCAAAACTAATCATATCTTGAACAAAAAAGCAACCATGATGCAGTGCAATTACTATAATGGTGTTCTCATTACTTACTACTAAAAGCTGTGCATCTTCTTTTTCACCACAAATATAGTCTCTGATCCAGAAAAACTAGATTACATGGTTTTTGGGGTTTTTTTCTTGTTGATAATGTGTTGATAAACACTGGTAGCCTAACAGCCATATTTTCAGATTTCTATTAACATCATAAATGAGGGAATTTTTCTTTTATATAAATTTAAAAAAAACACAGCAGGACGTATACTCAGAAGTATGAGTAACAATCCTTTCAGTAGTCAGGGCTCTGTGTTTGGTTTGTCGATTTAATTGCAATAAATATTTGTGGGGTTTATTTAGATTTTAAAGGTGTTTTGTTTTGTTTTGTTTTGTTTTGTTTTGTTTTGTTTTGTTTTGTTTTGTTTTGTTTTGTCCCCCAAGGTTACATTCTGTTACATTAAGCACCTTAAGTGTTAGAGTAAGGATTACTAAGTGAGATTTTTTTTTTCTCTGTCTATATGATACAACAAAGAGGAAATGGTAGGGCAGTACATTCTTTAATTAGTACATGTTTTAAACATATTGAGACAGAACAGTTTTACTATTGGCATCACTTCTTGGCTTAGGAATTACACAGTCATAATTCTCAGGATGATACTGGTGGGCTTTGGCAGAGCTGTGCAGTACTGAGACCTCCAGACAGTGCAGAGGACATAACCTTGCCATGGATCACCTCATCTTTCGTTGTTGGAGCTAATGTATACAAGCAGAGGTCATAGCCTACATGTGAAATGTATTATTGTTGAGCTGAATGAGGGCACTGCAATGTCCAAAATTCTTCTGTGATGCATATGGTTAAAATAAAGGGCAATGCAACAAATAGGCACATAAAGAGCATATTGATAAGATAAGCTTTTTTAGTTCCAGTCAGCAGCAGCATTTATTTTACTGGTTAGATATGTGGTATAAAGCAAAGAGTATTAGCCATGCTTTAAAGGCTGAGTGGAATGTGATAAGAAAAAAGCCTGTGGTAGATCATTTGAGATGAAAAGCTCAGCACTTGTAAGAATTTTGTGTCTATTTTTCCCATTCCTCATCTGGGAGCTAAGTGACTCCTAAATCACTAGCAAGAGACCATTCTATTACAAAAAAGGTGAGATTAAAAAGTGTACATGGAGACATAATCCGGAAGATATGGAGCAAAGGAGGAAAGGCCAAAAAGAAAGTTTTTTACCAATATGCTTGTACATGTAGTACACCATTCTCAACTCAAATATCTTTCATACCTGCAGCAAGGACGTTGAGGAAGTAACAGTGATCACAATTTACAGTGACTGAAAGAAAAAATGTTGGGACACCCAGATGTGGGTGTGGCATGAAAAAATTGTACTGTGAGAATTATTGAATGATGGGTTGTAGGCCAGAGGTTTGTGAAGCAAAAATTATATTAATTGCAATATCTTTATCCATGTTTCCAACACATTTTATGTCGGCATTTTTAAAGCTTCATATTTACTACCAAATTATAATCTGTATTATTTCTCATACTTAAAATGGATTTTTTTCTATGTTTAAATCTTTTAATTTGCACCAGTTTGGAAAATTCAACTGGATAAGAAATGTTGATATTTAGTCCACATTATTTTTATACCATTTTCTCTGGTGATGGATTCATAACACAAAGGGTATTTCTTTTTAGCCAAAAACTTGCTGTTTAAAGTCACTCTTTTAGCAGAGAAATGTGTTTTTTTTCTGTTTGCAAAGATATATCAATGTCTATACTGTTGATCTTACTAAGAAAAAATATGTTGATACTCAAGCAAATGTATTTTAGCACACAGTTAGCATTACTTTGATCCTAGTATGCTTACATGTACAGAATTCTTGCTGCAGCATCCACTTGCCTATAAATACCAATCTTTCAGGCACCACTTCATTATTTTTCTACATTGTCTGCATGCACATGACTCCCTTCTTAGACTCAAACAGAAATTTTTGGGTTTTTTATCTTTCAATTTAATAATTCCTTCATCTTTTCCTTTTTTTTCTTTAATGGTGTGTATTCCTATCATGTTAGAGAGGACCAGGGAGACCAGGAGAGCCAAAAATGTTCTTTTAATTGGCTATCTATTTATAGATTAACATGTATACACATGCATGGAAAAATCCATTTCAACAGGCATAAATATTTTTCCCTGGGGTCTTTCGTTTGACGAACTGTACACTGCTTTCAGAAACTTAGGTTACAGACATAAAATGGGTTTATAGGATGCCTGAGTATCCTTATATACAAGGTTCTATGTCTAATATTGGATACAGTCAGGTTTTAAAAATAAGGATTTTAACTGATTTTATTTTGATCTTCTTGTTAACATCTCGAAAAAATGTATTTTTTCTTCTGTTCATACAAGGTTCCATTGAAGCAAAATATTTTCATTCATATTCCCCCTCACCAGCAGAATTCAGCTTGACTAAGCTGGAAAGATCTTTCTTCCAACAGGAGATCAAAACCAAAATAAACCCTAACCACATCTTTTTGTTCAACTCCCAGATTATGTAAACTAAATATCTAAATTATGGTTAAAATATCAGCTGATTGTGAGTTGAATCTGATTCAAAGATACACATATTGGAATATAGCTAGCTAATTCTTCTGCAGAAATGCAAGTTGTTTTCAGTCTCTTGTGTAGATGATTCGATCTATGGGATTCCAGTCAGAAAAGGCATTTGTAAAATGTTTATCAGCTTCTATTTGACATCTTGGGCTTTTACATGGGTCAGGGAAGATTTAGGTTGGATTCTAGAAAAAAGCTCTTCACCCAGAGGATGTTCGAGCACTGGAACAGGCTCCCGAGGGAAGTGGTCACAGCACCAGCCTGAGAGAGTTCAAGCAGTGTTTGGACAGTGCTCTCAGGGACATGGTGTGACTGTTGAGGATGTTTTGTGCAGGGCCAGGAGTTGGACTTGATGATCCTTGGGAATCCCTTTCAGTGCAGCATATTCTGTGATTCTGTGATTTCTCTGAATTTAATTCAGATGTAATAGCAGTGCAAAAGTTAGAGCTGTAAGTTTTCACTAATAAGATCCTAGTGTGAAATATTCTGAAACCTGTAGCGGTTTTAATGCCTGGGCAAATTCCCTGGTTTAAGGAGTTTAATCCTGCATTAGTGAAAAAGGAACTACAAGCCTGAGAAAAGGAGAAAATTATAAATATATTAAAAATAGATTCTGGATCAGAAAAACAAAATTACAAAAATTAGTTTTCAAGATATTATTTACACTGTTTAAAAAAAAATACCACTTAAAAAGGAAGGTGATTTAAAAGACATTGCTTTTTGTAAGGAGAATGTATAGTTATTACAAGAAACATAATAGGGTAATATTGAAGTGTTATTTAAAAACCTGAATTATCTTGATAAAAAAGAGGGGTTTTTAATATTATGGGAGAGACATGCAGGAAAATGCCTAATAAAGTGGAATAAAAATGGATATGGAGAGCAGATGTCTCATTTTGGGCAGGTATTGTTAGAAAATGAAATTATTGAAAATTACTGTTACAGTGGTGTCTAAGACAGTCTAGCTGTAAAAAGATCTATAGTAAAGAAAGATGATTCATGGAGGAAATATTGACTATCATACTTAGTCAGTTTAGATCTTAAAATGGAAACAAATATGCAAGGATATTCTTCTCTTCTTTCTAGTGGAAATAGCTGAGGAACAGTAAAATGCATTGGTGGTATTCTTACTAAGTTTATCCAGAAGTTTTGCTTTCACTGTATGAAGAAAAGTGGTTATTTGGGAGAAGCTTCTTAATTTAATGAAGGGAATGTAATCATTTAAGCAGAACTTACTCTGTCCAGAAATTTGTGAATGAAGCCCAGACTCCTGGTAACGTCATATGGTACAAGCTGTCATAAATATTTGAACAACTGATGTGCTGAAAGAAGAAATTGGTAGTAACAGCTACCATTAATTCAGTTGTAGTATGGGAACTGGAAAAAACAATAAGGCCCCAAGATCAGACAATATTTTTTGGGCCTTCTTGTGTTCACTGTGAGAATGTCAACATCAGCACACAAATTAGGAGTACTAGAAAGTCCCCCTCCTGAGGAGTTTGCAGTCTAGACACACAAGGTAGCAAATTGTCTCTACTTTACCGTTCGGAGTTGGAGGAAAAAACCACTATTAACATTATGATTCAGACAACCCAAACCCTGAGCCTTAGCAGTATCAAAATATATACCTGAGATTGTGACCACACAGATCACTCTCCAACTTTGCCTAAAACCAAAGAGTATCAACATCCATAGTCCAGTAATGTGAGGTACTGATCACATGACAAAAGCATTCTGGTCTGGAAATAGAGGCTACTATGATCATTCATCCCATGTGGCAATCCAGAATTCTGTCACTTTTCTACACAAATTTCCCCCAAGGCAGGGTACTCATAAGCAGAGTGGTAAAACAAGACTCATTCAAGACCAGAGGAAGTGAGAATAAAAGCTGCTATTCACAGCCCACCTAGTAATTTGGCAGTGACACCCTAGGAGCTAGGGCTTGCTCACCCCACTCTGAAGCCAGAGCTGTTGCATCTGAGCTGTCATCTCCAGTGCTGGAGTCACCTCATCCAGAAAAGGAGTGCTGATTCTTTGTACACCTCCTGAGAAAGCTGTCCTGCTGCCTGGCAGAAATGCAAAAAACCACATTACCAACCAAAAGTGACCAAGTTTAGCAGACAGAGACTGACCTAAGCTTCATGTCTTTGCTGTCTTCAGGTCTATTCATTCCATATCTCATTTCTATTAATGTCTGCATGACAGTCAAAGGAAGGCACTCATTTAAAATTCATAAAAAGCCAAAACCAAATAAACACAAAACCTGAATAGGACCTTTGTTTTACACTACAATAATAAACGAAGATCCTCTTTAAACTATAGTTTTCACAAAATCCTCTGCCTTTTCCTGTGAGCTTACTGCTTCTTAGCCAACTTTCTTATTGAGAGATAATTAAGTCAAGGTAAGTAAGAAGTGTAATAATATAACTTTTCAGCTACAAAAGAAGATTAAACATCCCTTCATGACCTTTGACAAAACCATCACACTGAAATATTTTCTGGATGGGCATTGTGCTTTTTTCTATAAATTGCTAGTGCTTGCTCAAAAAAAATAATTTCTGTCTTGATTTGAAAATGCATTGTCACCAGAGGTCCAAATATAATGGAAAAAGATGAATTTGGGGGTGTGCTTTCTTGTGGATGTTGATTCTCAATAGCTTTACCTTGTGATGCTTTGTGTGAGACAACATGGCTCAGCAGGAGCTCATAAGTGATCAAGAGTATTGAATTACACAAAGCTGGACATGCAAAGATAAACTGAAGCAAATTAAAAGACTTATTAAGTACAGCAATCAAGATCTGTGATTTGAATTTGCCTTGATTGTGATAGCTGAATGTTTCAGAAGTAAGTTTTTTTAATTTCAAATGAAGCAAGTAAACACTTCTGTTGATTTGCTAGAAAGTCTGTAAAATCCAGAAATTCTGTGAACCCTACTCATGTGACATAAGTCAAGATGAAATCTTAGTTAATGACAAAGTCTTCCTTTTCTTACTTCTAGGGAACCTTTCAAAACATGAACCATTATATTTCAGACTTCTGTTAAATGGATCCACGTATCTCTCAAATTTACATGGGATTTTATTTACTTTTTGTGTCAAATGGAAAAAAATTGGCTATTAAATTAATTCAAAAGAAAGACACAATTGGGAAGCTTCAAAATAATCTCCATCTGTAGTCCTTTATGTATGCTTTCAATGAAAGCAAGTTGATGGAAGGAAAAGGGAGTGGGGAATGACTCTGTTCTGTTCAAGAGCTCAGAAGGGGAGAAATTCTTTCATGCTCAGGACTGCTTTGGGTATTTGGGATTATTTAATGAATTTGTGGCCATCAAGTGTCAGCACATGAAATCAGCTACAAAGGATAGCATTATAAAGCTAGTTGTATATTAAACGCCTCAAAAAAATGACTTGTGATTAAAGGTGGATAGTTTTAGTGGAGTGAGCTGAGTAAAACAGTAGCAGCTATCCAGCAGTTTAATCAATTAACCAGATTTCTAAAAATACCCTGACCTTTTTATTTTTCTTTTATTTGGGAAGATAATCCTCTGATATAAGAAATATAATTGGTCTGTGCCATGCATTTGAGCCTAAGGTTACAAGGGCTTTAAAACCACTTCTTTAAAGACAGAAATACATTAGAATTTGATTTTTATGTTTGGCTTAGCACCAGGAAGATCCTTCTGTGTAACTACAAGAAAATGTATGTCACATGGTTGCATTGCAGCAGTTCAGAGTTTTAGAAGTCTTTGCACAATCTTCATTCAGGCCCCAGTGTCACTCACTCAACTGTCTTGAACAATCACCTATTTGGATTTCTGACAGTGCAATCCAAAAAATAATTAACTCAAAAGAACTTTTTGAAAGTATTATTTAATATGTAGTACAAAAATATCAACAGGCTGAGACAATTACCATGTAGAACATTCCTGAATCTGATTACACAACAATTTAAACAGTAAATGTTGCAACAAATGGCAGAGGTTTAGAAAGGGCAGAGGTGAAGTGCTTCTTTAAAATCTGGATACAATTATTTCATTATAATTCTGTAATTAATATTTAAGTAAGGGACTCTTCACTTTTACATTTTAAAGACTGTTTTAAAAATATTATATCTCTGCATTAGTCAGCCACTAATGGAATGTTAGCGGTGGCATAAAATATATTGCATAAAAACGTCTGATGCTTTCTATTGTATTCTAGATACAAAATGTACTCTACTCATGCTAAGGCAAAATGTGAGGGAAGTAAAATTGTACAACTACAATATTAGAAGGGAGCTTGAAAAATCACCTGAGTCATCATCTTACAGTGAAGACCTCCTAACAAATATTTTTCTAATTTTCTCTTGAAAACTGCTGTGGAAACAGTTTTATAGCAACATGCAGTAATCTGACCCACTGTTTCATAACATTAGAAAGAAAGTTAATATCTTATCTATAGCTTCTTTTTACAAAAGGAACTGATTTCTACTTGTCCTTTCCTATAATCTTCATTTCTTCTTCATAGCAACCATAATAATTAAGAGACTGTCTTTCCACTTCCTGCCTCCAGCAAAGGCAATTTGATTATTTTTTGCTTCATGTACTCTCTAATATGCTTGCCATATATATCATCCTCTTCTGGGCTCTTATTTTTTTCTTAAACTGTGGTGCCTAAAACTGACTGTGGCGTTGCAACCAAGGATCACCAGTGTTAAGTAGAGCTGAATAATTGTATTCCCTGTTGCAGAGGGATGAGAGAAAATTTCTGTCAAAGAGTGCTTGGCATGCAGTTGTCTGCTTCGCTCCACTGCTCCATTATGGTCAACGGTAGGGTACACTGTGTCCACATCCTCGCCTTTCACACATAGAGATTTCTTCAGTTTAGTTAAAATGTACCTTTACTGAAAATTTAAGCTAGGACTTTAATATTTAAACATTTCCCTTAACTACTTTTCAATTATTTGGATGTAGAAATGAGTTAATTATATATTCTAGAACTGTCTTGAACCAAAGCTGACCAGTTTACAACTCTTTTGTCCCTCCTTTTCTTTGCACTTTTGAAGATAGGTCTATGAATTTTCTTGTTCCATTTTCAGTCCTCTAAGGATTTCCTACACATAGCATTTTCTAAAAGTACCATTCATGTTTCAAATTCTTCACACAGTGCCATAAACACTTTAATGTGATTTTGAGAAATGTTTGGAACCATCACCAATGAATTTTTCTTTCCAGAATCAGACCACCTTCTTGTCAAATTATTGAGTTTCAACTCAGACTTCAACAAAGAAAGAAAAAACTCTGGTTGCTATTTGCTCTTTTTTTCCCCAATTAGACTTGGATCAGTATTTCTTCTAGTATTTCTCTTATGCAGTTTTAGGATCTCATATTTTGTTCTTTAATTTCTCTTACTAATTGATACTCATATGCTCAGTCCTATTTCTGGATTTATCCTTACAACTATAGGTTCCTTCTTTCTAATCTTCTCAGTTATATGACCCACAACCATAGGACCCTTTTATATGATTTTGTTTTGCTTTTTAAGTCACTATGGACACCCTGGGTAGTTAAAATGTTCCTCTAACTGTGCTTACTCTCTTCTACTTGCATTAAATAGTTTGATACTGTGCATTAATATAGTTTCTTCCAGTAACTGCCAGATCTGCTGCATTTCTGTTTCTCTCAGGTTATCTTCCTGAATGGTCTATCATATGAGTTTCCTGAGTTCTCTATCAAAGCTTGACTTCTTTGACTACACTGGTTTTAGTTCTTCTATCCCTCGTTTCCTTGGTAGTTCACTTTATTGTCTTGTGATTACTTTCACCCCATACTACAATGCAGCTTTGTCATCTCAATCAATTCTCTCTGTTAGACTGACCTAAATCTAAATTATTTGGTGCCCTTCTAACCTCCTAAACAGTTTTTTCCCAGTACATTTCATGAGCATGATTGTCAGTCTATAGCCTGTCATAGTACTATGTCATAGTAAAACTCTCTGCTGCCACCAAAATCTAATCTTTGAACAGGCTAAGAAATGCTTAATCAAGTCCTTCAATAAAGGTCTGTATGGATCACTGCCATTATTCCCTTCTTCTTGTTATCTTTTACCAGGATAAAAAATATTAGTTTCTCAATCTTAATAAAGTCTAGATATAAATATGATGAACAAAGACAGTATTTCTTTCCTTACATGTCTTTCTTGGAATATCAACTCTCCAAAGAAAAAAATTGTTCTCCAGAATTTCTGTGATATTATTCATGTCATATGAAGAGTTTTACCAAGATTTCTAGATATTCCAATCAATTTCGTGTTCTCCTTTTTCATTTCCAAGATATGGCACCTTGGTATTTTACAATAAGCCTCAGGTTTGCTCTATTATTCTCTAAACTCTGTACTATAGTAGCAGTTGGTACACTGCTATTACACAGGTGACATTTCTAGTGGACACATCACCTCTACTGGATATTCTTTATTTGAGAACCGTTCATCATTTCCACAAGTCTTTCATCTTGGATGGAAGTTACTCACTGATAAAGAGGCCAGGCAGGCAGAGACTTCTTCCAGCACAGAAGAAGCCCAAGAGTGCTTGCTGATGAAGATGTTTAAGGGAGATGACCTGAACTGTCAGACAGAATTTCTGGAATTTTGTGATAAATGTTTTTCATAGAGTTATTGAAGAACAATGTGCTAGCTGATGTAAATTATCATTCCTCAGTTTACTTCACAGATATTACTTAATTTCAAAACCTGTTATATTATTTTTTCATATTATATATAAGGGTTTGCAATGGTATTGCATGGTATTTGCTCACTTAAATGAAAATTATTTACTTGCATACAATGCGGTGACAGACAGCGGTGACCAGGACTGCAGTTTACAGATTTGAATCAACTCAAATTAAATCTGACAGATCCCAATTAAGTATAATGTGAATTGGTTCAACTCTTTGTCACAAACGGGAAATGAAAATACTCTTCAATAACATGGGGGAGTTATGTCTAGTGATAAAATATGACTGTAACAAGAAATGAGCTGAAAAATACAACTAAAATGGTCCCAAGAATGGTTTAATAGTAATACTTTAGTAGAAGACCATATCACTTCCATTTCATACCCTAACCCTTGAACAAACTGGATAATGCAGCATCATCTTTGTGGGCCCTAGTAGGATGCTTTTAAGTGAGTGTTCACTGATGTGAAAAACATCATCCTAAATGTGTCATCTCAGATATTTCGCAAATCATACAAACTAGTGTTCCACACAGTAAGATGCTAATTCTAACTCTGTCATAAACCTCAGCTGTACATAACTCTGTCTCCTGAGATGGAAAGCAAGAAGCAGATTATAATTCTTACATACAAATCTATTTTCTCTTTGCTGGGAGGAGAAATAATATGTGCTTGTCTTATGCTTGGCTCAGGAAGATTGCTCAGAAGGGCATCACAGAACCTGTGCTGGTGTTCATACTCAGTTCTACCAATTTCTGTCTCTACTTTTCATCTCTTTAACCTCTTGCATATATGCAGAAGTTGTAGTTTGAGAATGACTACTTTTCCTCCACTCAACTGCTACTGTTATAAACAGCAGCAGCTGTGGAGGAAAGGAGGTCTGTGCAATCTCTCTCATATTTTAGTAGGTGAAAAGTGTGGACATGAAATGTGAGTGAGCTAGAAGTGACCAAGGAACCTGAATCTCAGGTATGGGAGTAGAGAAATGTATTAGTGCAATTACAATTTGTGTTCTCAGTCTGTAATATTAACAGTGAAACAATTTCTAGTACTGACAACAGATCAAGATGTTCAAGAAAATATGAGTACCAGATACAGAAAAAAACCCCAAACAATGCACAAAGAATCTTTTTCTGTAATCATAAACATTTTGAAACAAAGTGAAAACCAGATTGCAGAATCAGTTCTGTGAAATACACAGCCAGTTGAAGTCTTTAATAATGGGACCAATTACAGTTTGTTGTGTTCAAATAGCTGTGATTCAGATTGTGCCAGCATTTCTATTGTAACCTCTGTTGTGGACTTATAGCTTAGCTGTACATGTTGGGAGATTTTGCTGGTTTTGTTTTGCACTGAAGCTTAGCCTTCTTACGCACTTTCACCAATAAAATATTTAACCTTATAAAGTACAGAGGTTTAGAAACTAACTATAATACAGTCAGTGTGGTCTGACTCTTTTCAGCCATATTGTGCTTTGAGCACATAAGGTAAGAGGTGAAATGTTGGTTTCAGACAATGGTAACTTGATAGTGAATGAAATTTTGCATACGTGTCCATAAAGCATATGTGATTTCAATTTAAACACATTTTAAGGTGCACTGAAGTAGGACTAAAAGGTTGGGCTGAGCCAAGTCTTTATGCAGGTGTACAGATGGCTAAAGAAGAACCCTGGGCATCTTTTTAAAATGCTGATTTTTGAGGAAGAACATATGGAAATTAATGACTGGTCAACGTACAGGTTTTCCAGATGGAAGGCAGCAGACAGTTAAGAAAGCTAAAATGCATCTCTCTCTCACTTCAGTAGACCTGGCTGGCACTAAGTATGCCTTCTCCATTACATGGCATAGCAATAGCTGAGGAACTGTTCTCCTGTAGAGGCTGTAGAGAATCCTATGATCATCTGCAAGACTTGTCTAATGGATTGTGTATCAGAAAATTTATCATGTATTGTAAAATACACACTTTTGGATACAATTAACAGCTGTTTTGTTTGAAATCTACATTAACTAAATGTGTGTGATAATTTGAATATTTTTTAAAGGCATTTCAGACCCTGAGATTGGCTCAGTTGGTGAGAACATGGTGATAATAGTACCAAGGTTGTGGGTTCAATCCCCCCTCGTCCCTTTATTTATGATTTGGACTGGTTGGTTCTTGTGGGTCCCTTCCAATTCAGAATATTCTGTGTATCTGTAGTTGTATTAAAAATACCTCAATTGTAACATTCTGCACAGTATTTATATTAGCCAGAATTGTGGTGAGAATAACAATTTACATTTGTATAGTTGCTTTTACCCTATGGGATCTCTGAGTTGTTTACGAGTATTAATACTATTTGGTTTAGTGGCTGTTTATTTTAGTTTAAAAAGAACCTAATCACATGTTTACATTACATTAATTTTGTACCTTGAGACATTCCTGTTGTGCCTTGCTAGTGATAAAAATAACCTGTATAGTTTTATTTCATTTTTTTGCTGCTTACCATAAGTAACTATTGTAAAAATAGTTTAAATCAAATACTTCTTAATTCCATGCTAGCAGCAGCAGTGGCAGCAGCAGTTCTTGTGGCATGCTGGGAAGACCAGGAGGCTTGCGAGGTCTCTGGAGGCTGGCTGTCCCCATGGCCTCTTCAAACCACAGAAAGCTCAATGGAACTGGTGCTTGGGGAGTGCAAATGACCAGGAGTGACATGGCCAGGTTCTACAGAAAGGGAGGAGTGCCTGGGAGGAGTGGCACAGCATTTCGCTGCACAGTTGGTGTGAGGACAGTGCACTCTGACAGCTGCCAGGCTGCAGCCTGCTCTGCCCCTCCACAGGTGTAGGCTGCAGCCCTGACAGTCATCCCTGACAGCTACTGCCTGCACAAGCCCACCCAGCAGCTTGTGGAGTCCAGGGAAGTACAAGGGCTTGTTAGGCACTGCTTTGACACCGTCGGAAGTATAGTATGTCATATATAAACATCATGGCTAATCTTTTGCATAACTATTTTGCCCTACCTGTGACGAGGATTAAGTTCATATGTTATGTTAATCACGTTTGTTAATTGTTGGTTATTAATTGCACAGTTATTAATTGGTTAAAGTATAGTTAAAGTTGTTAAGGTTATTCCTAGAACCACAGTCGACCCCAGACATTCCCAGAGGAATAACCATTTCTTCCCAAAGTTTTCATGTTTTACAATTAAAAAGTTATTAAAGTTAGTTGCTTCTTACAAAACCAAGCGAGACACAGACATCCCCTAGACAGCAGCCAATCTCCCCAATTTATGTTGATTTATATTGTTCTTTATACTGCTATCACTATTTTGTATTTTAAAAGTTTATTTTGTNTAGTAGAGACAAAGCAATGTCTGTGCTCTGCAGCAGCCAGGAGCCATCTGCTGGGACAGCTGGGAGCAATTGGAGATGACCATCAAGACAAAGCTTCCTATCAGGGAAGCTGCTGCCCACGTGGAGCACAGCAAACTACCCCATGGTCCGAGGTGGAGGAGAGTGCCAGCTCCACCTGAGCAAGGCACTCACAGGGGAGTCACTCAGGCTGAAGCTGGAAGAGACCATACCTGTTGCACATACTAAGAGATTAAAAAAGAAGCAGAGAGTGTAGCAGTGGGTGACTCTCTGCTGAGACACCCATCTGCTGGGCTTATATACAGTCAACAAAAGTTTGCTGCTTGGCCAGGAGCTGAAATCTGGGGTGTCACAGCGAGACTGCCGCAACAGGTTAAAAGCACAGACTACTATCACCTAATTCTTTTCCATGTGGGCACCAACGGCACAGTGAAACATAATCCAGGCAAGTTCAATGAGGACTTCAGAGCCCTGGTGGCACAAGTGAAGAGGATGGGGCCCAAGTGGTCTCATTATCTTGCCAGTCAGAGACAGAGGTGTGGGCAGAAGTTGGCACATCATGCAGGTCAACTCCTGGCTTTGTGGCTGGTGTCGTCACCAGGGCATTGGCTTCTATGATCATGGGACATTTTTTGATTAATACAAATTACTAAGGAGAGATGGGATCCCCCTCTCTAGAAGAGCAGAATCTTTGCTGGAAAATTCACTGACAGTGAATTGCACTATACAATGAATTGGGGAGTGAGTTGCAAAGTCACAACACTTGTGTACTCACAAGCAACAGAGTGGATGAACACACCTACCACAGTAGTGATACACAGCCCCAAAACCTCCAAAAAGGTCCCATGAAAAAGGTGAGACAGTCAACAGTCCAACGAACTGCATCTCTATACCAATGCACACAATATGTGTAACAAAAAAGAGGAGCTGGAAGCCACAGTGAAGCTGGAAATCTTTGATCTGATCACTATCGCTGAAATTTGGTTGGATGAATCACATGATTGGAACACTGCAATTGATGGCTTTAAACTGTTCTTGAGGAAGAGAGACTTGCTCTCTACCTAAACTGATGGATTGATTGCACAGGTCTTTCTTTGAAAAGCAGTAATGCAGAAGTCAGGAGTTTATGAGTAAAAATTAGAGATCGAGACAAAAAAGGAAACATTGTGTCTGGTATTTAGCAAAGAGTGTACCTGATCAAGGGAAAAATGTCAATGAAATGTTCTTACTACAGCTACAGGAAGCATCATGCCTACAGGCCTTGCTCCTGATAGAGTATTTCAGCCACCCTGACATCTGCAGAAAAAGCAGCACAGCAATCTGCAAGCAGTCCAGGTAACTTTAGCAATGCATGGAGGACAATCTTCTAATCCAGGTGATAGTAAGCCCAACCAGAGGAGAAGCATTAGATCTGTTGCTCACCAATACAGATGAACTTATTGGAAAAGTCAAGATTGGTGGTATCCTGAGCTATAGCGATCATGCTCTTGTGGAACTCGCGATCTCAAGGGATATAGATCAGGTGAATAGTAAAGACCCTGAACTTTGTGAAAGTGAACTTTTAGTTTTCTAAAGGATCTGGTGGATGGGAACCCTGGGAAACTGCTTTCAGGGATAAAGACATTTTTATTAGAACACAAGAGGTATCAATTCCTATGTACAAGAAGTCAGGCAAAGAAGGCAAGAGATGAGCATAGCTGAGTAAGGACCTTCTAGTCAAACTAAAACATGAGGGAAATGCATAGGCGGTGGAAGCAGGGACACACATGTTGGGAAGAATGTAGGGATAGTGCCCGAAAGTGTAGGGATGGGATCAGGAAAGCAAGAGCATAGTTGGATCTAAATTTGTCAAGTTATGTGAAGAAAAAGTGTTTCTACAGGTATGTTAGTCAGAAGAGGAAGATGAAAGAAATAGTACACTCCCCACTCACCAGTAAATGAGGCAAAGGATCTGGTGGCAATGGACATGGGGAAGGCTGAGGTACTCTAGAACATTTTGCCTCAGTTTTAACCACAAACTATTCTTCCCACATCTCTTGAGTCCCTGGATCTCAAGGCAGGGACTGGGGAAATTAAGTCCCACCAATTGTTGGAGACCAGATTTGAGACCATCTGAGATACGTGACAGTACACAAGTCCAGGGGACCTGGTTAGATGCATTCCAGGGTCCTGAGGGACTTGACCAAGGGTGTCTCAAAGCCAGTCTCCATCATACTTGAAAGGTAATCATGATCAGGTGAAATCACCCGTGGCTGGAAAAAGGGAAATATTACACTGATGTTTAAAAAGGACAAAAAGAAGGATGCTGGAACTACTGATCAGTCAGCCTCACCTCTGTATCCAGTAAGATCACAGCAGAGCTCCTCCTGGAAGCTGTGTCAAGGCATATAAATGACAGGAAGTGAATAGAGACGGCCAATATGGCTTCACCAAGGACAAATGGTGTTTGACTAATCTAGTGGCCTTCTACAATGGAGAAACTATGTTGATGAATAAAGTAGGAGCAGTTGTTTTCATTTATCTCAATTTCCTGCAAGGCTTTTTACATGATCCCACATAATATTCTTGTTGCTAAATTGTAGAGATACGGGGTTTATGGACATACTAAACAATGGAGAAGAAATTGGCTGGACATCTTAATCAAAAGTGTTGCAATCAACGCAATGCAAACTCAGTGTCCAAACAGAGATCAGTACTGAGTGGTGTCCCTCAGGGGACTGTACCAGGACTTGTACTGTTCAATATCTTTATTAAGGGACAAGGGAAAATGGTTTTAAATTGAGAGAGTGTAAGTTTAGATTGGACATAGGGAAGAAATTATTTATCACGAGGCAAGTGAGACACTGGAATGGGTTGCCCAGAGAAGTTGTGAATGTTCCATGACCTGATCTAGTGAAAGATGCCCCTCTTCACACCAGGGGATTTGGCACTAGGTTATCTCTTTAGGTTGCTTTCCACCCAACCCATTCTACGATTCTGAGTTTCTATGGTTCTATGCTTACAAGAACCTCAGAGCTAATATTGATAGGAAACACCTACAATACACACTTACACTTCAATAAATTACTAGCAAGAAGTTCTTGGGCCTTAAGCAGGAACTTCAAGTTTTTGCTGAATCTCAGCATATTCTGTGATTCTGTGATATTGTGTTTTAAGGTTGGTACTGCTGCCATTGAAACAGCAGACTTTCACAATTGACTCTCATGGGAAGAAAGTTCCACATATAATTGCAAGCACCATTTAAGCAAAAAAGCATCTGGAACACCACGTTCTCTATGACACTGATTTCCACCAGTGCCTTTAATACTGAAGGCTACTTTCTGTTCCCACTGGATCCAATTTTGCTTGTCTTAAATGTTAAGAGAACTCCTGAGATTTTAATATTTGACTAATTTAGATATCTGGTCTTCAGCTTCTGCACGAGACTTTTGTCCTGTCTTTCTTCTACCACCGTGGAATAGTACAAATACATCAGACATGAGTAAAATACACCATTTTATTCTGTAATGAAGTTTATGTCACTTACAATGCTCTGCTGAGATTACTTAAATTGGAGAGATGTGCTGTAGCATTTATGATATTATCTACCTGGTTTACAAGGCAAATGTCCATGCTGTGGTAAAGAAGCAGAAAAGGAAGTTCCCTACAAATTATGGCCCTAAAGTGGTCACTCACAAGAGTAGTACCATGTGTACTGTTTCCTTTGGAACTCTCAGGGATTGATTCTACACAGTTTCCACAGGATGAAGATAATCTTGTGTATACCCACACTATCCTACTTCTGCCCATCTGAACTGCAAAGGTTTTTACCGTCGCTACTCTCACTCAGACCTTTAGGTATTCATCAAGGACTCACATATCTCCAAACACTAAAAGCTGCTGTCCCCTTTCCCAACCCTTTCATAAGTGTTGCAGTGTGAGAAAAGTGGACAATAGTATATGAACTGAAAATCTAAACCCATGGCAGCCCTTTGGACCACCAATATAGCCCATAGCTGTTGTGCTGATCCTTCCATAACTTATGTAAGGATGGAAGATTGACAAGACCAGCTATGACTTAAATCATTATATATTGTCTATTCACTAGCAAAATTTTACAACTTAGACGTTACAACTTGCAAATATATTCAATATTTTAATATTGTTCAGCACAAATTATACTAAACTCTAGTATGATTTTCATACTAGAAAAAACGTTCCTTCTGAGAATTCCTTATAATGAATGTCACAAGATGTTCACACAAGTTCTTTAAACAGATCATCTTTGACAGGACCAATTTAATTACCTTAAGATGTGATGTAACACTTTGTTCTGCTGGCTAGATTCTTCTTCATTTTCTCCTCTCTAAAATACTCCTTCCTTCAGAAACACATCATTATAATTTACACATTTACCTTAATGTGAAAAAGAAATACATCTGGAAACAATTTATTTGTTAGACATTTCCTTTTCAGCTGGTCCAGAGCATTTGTTGTGTAATATTCCGTTCATGAGGTTATCTTTCAGTTATGTCAGATGCTTTAAAAGACTACAACATATTCACTTCATTTTTTTTGAAAACAGTCATGGATACCACAAAACCAGAACAGGAGACTTGCTTTTTAATTAAAAGTAGGTTTGAAGATCAATAACAAAAAGCAAAGATACCTGAGCACAAAACCATAGTTTTGCTACTAAACTGAACCTTAGTACAGTTATTATATTTTACTATGTGTCCCAATAACAAAGTGGGATATTAGTTCTGCTTAGCCAAGGTATCTGATTAATTGATATGAATTGGATAATGTCTCGATTTCCCATGGATTTAATAGCTGCCATTACAGAAAAGATTGGCTTGTTGTCAGCCAACAGCATTAGCTTTCCCTGAATTGTGGTTAAAGGTCATAAAACAGCACTTAGTTTGATTTATTTTATTAATCAAAGCCATACATATTTTACAAAGGTCTCATGATCTTGCATTTGATATGTGCAGTCTGATACGAATCCATCCTATCAGCCTTTACAACTTTCAGCACCTTGAGGAAGTGTTTTTGGATACTGCTGGCATTCTCCTCAGAGAACATACTTTAAAGGTACCCTTGAAATTCTGCAAGTAGAAGCAAAGCTTACTTAATTTCTAATAAAAGTAAGAATTATAAGCAATCTATAAGGCTTTACAGAGACATGGTATTGACAGAAAATTGGAAGATTTGGACCTAAAGGTCCACTATTCTATATCAACCTACGAACAGCATCACTGCTTAAATGTCCATTGACCTATGCAGAACACTTTGTACCATTAAAGGGTTCAATTAAGACAATTTTATTAAGATAAAAGGCATTTTTATTGAATTATAAAGAACATAAAGTTTGCCTTGTACTTTTGTCCTGTACTTTTCCCTAAAGTCACACTAACATATCTCAAAAAAAATATTGCAAGCAATTAAAAAACTTCTGTTCCTTGACTTAACAACAGAGATAATTGAGCAATAAGCCTATGGTTAGATAATACTGCTGAGTCACAAAGCTTTTTTTTTGCAGAATGGAACAATAGCTGAAGTTCTGAATTCAATAGGCAGCTGTTCTTAGGAAAAGGGAAATTTACATGACATAACAGGAATTTAAAAGAAAACCCCCAAAACTTACAGAAAGGAAGAAATAATTACCTCTAGCCTGTTATCTATCTAAGAGGAAATCTTGAATACAAAAATTAATAGTTTTTAACATTCTTCTGCCCTTCACTATAATGATATCTGTAGTTTTTCCTCAGTCTGAAATGCAAAATACTAATTTGATCATGGTGATCTAGGACAAGATCCTAAATGGAACATGGCTAAGCAAGAACTGTCATTCTGATTTTCCAATTTCATTTTTTAAACAAGAATCCTGTATATTTATGGAGTTCTCAGATTTAAATGAAGTTATGCATGGATTGAATGGTTTCCTTTATAGACAAAGCTGTGAAACTGGAGCTTGCAGTAGCGAAAAAATAGGAATTCCCAGCTGCAGTATCCAAGAGAATAATGAGTACATCTACTGAGATATTTCATTTCTAATGTTAAGGTAATAATGCCATTTCAAAACATTGAACAATAATTACCTAATGCGTAGCACTGAGAGAAAATAGTAGTTACAGAACTGTTAATTGTCTAAAAATATTAGCTATGTTTCAATTCTTCCTCAGAAAACAGTCAGGAACCATTTAAATAATTACTTTATATTTTAATCCTTGTTTAGAAAGAAAGGCAGTAGCATACATTGAACTAACATTTTAGCATTTTATCTAACAAAGATGTCATGTTCCTGAAGCTGAACAGTAATTTTGCAGAGGGGAAAAATGGAATATTTTGCAAATTACAGTGCAAATATTAACAGTACTCAAAATATTGCATTCAGTGCTAATAAGAATAGTGTTAGTCCAATTTCCAAGCCACCTGCTCAGAAACTGGTTTGCTGCATGATGTCAGTTATGTCACTTTTAGTTTCAGTAGTTAGTCAGACAAAAGGCAAAGAAGAAAAGCAATTTCCTTTACAAACTATGAATTTGTAAGGGGTTTTGTTTCCAGAAGGTAAATAGAGCTGACAGAAGGAATCAAGTATCTGAGTTCTAAGAAATTTGTTGCCTAAATAATTACATTACATTACATTTTTGACCAATAAGTTCCTTTTTGTAAGACGGTAATTTCTCTAGGCAGAGGAAGCTTATTGATCCTTTTGAATGTGTTCAGTCCTATCTAACTATTCACTTGTTTGACCCACATTGATGTAAGCAGTCTATAAAAATTTTGATACTTTCTCAAGTTTTACATTCAAATTTATCATAAATTAAATCAATACAGAAAAATGAATACAGAGATGTGAGGAACAGATTATGTGAAAAGAAGAAAAGTTCCTCTTTAAATTAGTCATTGCTATAGAATGCTGCAGTGCCAGGACAATGACTAAGATGGGAGTAAATGAAAGGGGGGAAAAAAAAGCAAACGGAAGGGTATCAACACCAAATGTACTGGGTTTGACTGGGATGCAGTTAATTTTCTTCACATCAGTCCATATGGTGCTGTTTAGACTGGTGACCAAAATGCACCAATGTTTTCCCTATTGCTGAACAGTCCTTGCCCAGTGTCCAGGCTGTCTGCTTCTCCCTCCACCCCTCAGCAATAAGGCCGGGAGTGAGTAAGAACTTAGGAATAGACACAGCTGGGACAACTGACCAAAACCGACCAGAGACACCCCATGCCGTGCAACATCATGTTCAGAAATCAAATGTGTGTGTGTGTATTTCAAAAGAGAGCCATTGCTTGGGGACTGGATGGGCAGTGGTCTGGTTGTGGTGAATTAATTTTTCTGCATCCCTTGTGGGAGGGTTTCTTCCCCCTCCCACCCCCCCTTCCC
>VZTH01000539.1:0-16778 GCA_013397815.1 Aleadryas rufinucha
GACCAAGAAAAGGCATCAGTGGGCTCATTCTCAGAGAACAGCTGCCAGCTGACCAAGGCCTGGATGGGTGCACGGGAGAGCCGTAACTGGCTCTGGTTGTAGTGCTGGTGAAGCTGCGGGGTCAAGAAATGCTTAAGCACTTCTGGATGGGGTGTAAGGAGTGATACAAATCTGTGAATCATCAGGGGTCTTTTCGTTATTGGGTTTTGGTTTAGTTTCTCATGAGCTCCGTTTCAAAGGAGTGAGTAGCACAGGGGTGGACAAATGGGGTTAGAAGTGCCAGTTCCATTTAAGAGCACCTCATGTATGGAGAGCTGTGGTGAGGAACCCGTTTGGTTGCAGGTGCATTTCAGTGTCCATCTACTCCCTTTAAATGCTGATTCCTGCACGGCCCGAGTGAGAGCCCGGAGGATGCTCAGCAGCCTCTCTGTCAGAGAAGGCAGGACAACACGCAGGCCCCCAGCTGTATTGTTCTGTCTGGGCTCCATTCCTGGAGCACAAAGCAAACCTGCTTTCTGGTGGCTGTTGAGTGCATGGATCAGGCTGGTGTTGTGAACTTGAGGGGAGCTGAGAACTTGCAAATGGTTTCTTTTCTGCTGGACAAGGCCAAAGAGTTTCCCTCTTACAGCCACCGCCTTATTTTCAGAGTAAGGCTGTAGTAATGTGTGTAGGGGTAGCTTCTCTTGCGGGAAGATTTACTCAAAAGATTGGTACAAAGCAAATAATTTGGGAGTACAAAGGGAGGCTGATTTCTCCCCTCCACCCCACCATTCATGACATGGTGCAGTTCAAGCTTGTTACCTCCCCATGTAATCTGCTCATTTTCCCTTGTCAGAGGCGCTCGCAGCACTGTATTTACAGCGAGAGGATTAGGCTGGCAACTCTCCAGTAATGCTGGAGACTGCCTCCATGAGCCCTGATTCGGCTGAGGTTGTCAGCACTGATTGATTTTCATGGTTGACAGCCTTTGAAATGCTTTCAGATTGTGATTTCTCACTGGGCCTGAGATAGGGGAGGTATTTTTATTATCATTATTAATAGTAGAAATAGTATTATCTGGATATTTATGCAAGTAGAGATTAGGGGCACAGACTGGCATGAGCAGTTGGTGACAAGCTTCATGTTGGCAAGGAATAATCTCATCAGGACTTGCACTGCAAAATGGAGCTAGTTCGTGGTCTTTCCAAGGTAAATGAAAATTCACCATAAATTTTCATAATTTTACTATTTTTGCCATTGTGGCTTAATAATAAACACACTGGGATTTGGCTTCTCTGGGACAATCCACTGAGTTTTGTAACTTTTAAAATGGTATGTCTTTAGTTTGATGTGTCACTGGAAACTGTGGGAAAAACAAAAACTCCAACATCTTTTTGGTGTTAGAGAATTAAAGCATTGCTTTATTCTGGCCAGGATGTTGTTCTGGCCAGGAAGTGCAATAGAAGTCATTTCATCCACACATTGCCTAGGTTGTGCAGTGAAAATCACACACATGGTTCTTTACTAGATTTTCCACATATTTGTACAGACAAACCCCAAAGAAATTCTCAAGTTCATTGGTCTTAAATTACACAATTCTTAGCATTTCGATCTCCTATTGGCTATTGATCCCTTCACCTTAGATGCTAATTTAGTCCTCATTCCTCAGTCCTCTTACCAGTCTTTTCTCAGACCAGGGCACCAGGGGATGATGTTTGGGGTTGATGCTCATTAATGTTCATTAATGGTCGCTTCTCTCCTGTGTTTCTTCTGGCTACTCCCAATCTGTTGATGTTAAGCTCATCAGGCCTTGCCTGGTGAAACAGAGTCTTTTGGAAAGAAACTTCAATTCCCTTCCCCCTGGGCAAAGACAAACAAACCCCTGACCAAAGTTAGTTAAAAAAAAAGTTTTAGAAGCTGCATCATTTCCAACAGATGGAACAAAATCCCATTGGTTTCAAAGGTGAGTGTTTCAGTGAGGTTTCGGAAGAGCAGTTTCTGAACTGCTTCTGCTGAGCAAAGGATTTACAGGGGGGCTGTTGCTGGAAGGTGCAGCGTGTTTGTGCTTGTTTCCTGCCCATGAGCACCATGGAACCACAGGATGGTTTGGGTTGGAAACCATCTAGTTCCCACCCTCCTGCCATGGACTGGGACACCTTCCACCCATCACCCATCACATCTTCAGGCACACAGATGCAGGTTTTTCGTTTGCCTTGGTTTTGCTCGGTTTTCAGAGCAAGCAGGAGTTTGTGACTGTCAGGTCTCTTTGGCTGTCACTTCATGTGACACGTGTCTGCCCAGCTCCTTGTCCAGGTGCTTGCTGATACTCTGCACTCACAGCAGTCCCAGCTCAGGAGCAGTCAGATAAACCTTGCAGAGACTGCAGGAGATAAACAACTGTGCTGAATCCTGTAAACCTGCACCTCAACCATGGTTTTTTTCCCCTGCTATGGAAAATAAAAGCCAAAACTCATTGAAGGCAGCACAGGAGTATCACTGAGGTTTATTTCTAACATATGAAACATCTGTCAGTTTTGTGCAATGAAGACAACATACCCTAATGCTTTGAAATTAGCTTTGTTACTGTTAAGGATAGCAAAAAAAATAATAATAAAAGAACATACACAAACAAAAACCAAGGAAAAGGATGTCTGTTAATAGCATTGCTCTGAAAAACTGTCTCATCTTCGTGGGAAATACATTACTCATGAAAATAGGAAATCACAGTGGCTAATGAGAGGAAGTTTCAGAGTTGGATCAGTCTGCCCATCTTTGTTTGAAGGATACCCCTATAACCAGAGAAAAAGGTCTTTTTAAGTTCAGGCCTGAAATATGCTACTGTTCATGCAATTTATTTTTTTTTCCTACAGTAAAAACATTAAGGAAAAATAATTCCATATGAACATTGTAGTTTAGGGCTATAGTCTTGAGGATTTACATGTAATGTGTGCCCTGTATCACCCCCTGAGGCACACCAGTGGTAAACCTGTGACCTTACTTCAGTAGATGTTTCCCAGAGAGCCTGTGGACCAAAAATCCCTCCTGTAAGTCACTGTGTAAATATGTCCCAAAGACCAGCAGCCCCTTCCTCCAGGCTTTTACTGGTCTCTGGGTACTGAACTTAGCAGCAAGACCCTACCTATGGCTCTCAGAAGTGGTGAAAAATCCTTGACAGGGCAAGGCAGGCAGAGTCCTTGGCAGCTACTGACTCCTTTTAAACCAAGGAGATGAGCTGTGGCCTGGACTGTCTTCCTTTTTTCCATGCTGTCAGGAAGCATATTTAGTAAAAATTGGGCTACATTTATGCAGCCAGTATTTCTGTTGACATCACAGTGCATTTACAGGAGATTTCTTACTTGTAGAGAATCACATTTTGGCTGCAGGTAGTTTCTTAATTTATATACCAATAATGCGGTACTAATAAATATCAAGTGAACAATTCCATTTTCCTGCATGTGATGGTTTTGTGTGGCAACCCACTGGCAGAGCAAGGTGCTGTCATTATCAGTGCCTGCCTGTCAGGGACCAGTAGCAGCTGCTCTCTCAAGACACTGCATTTCTTTAAAAGAGAAAAGTGCTTGTCTACAGTGTGACACATGGTTAGAATCTGGCCAGTTCTTCCAAATATCTGTGATAACCTTTAGGCAGTTTAAACATGCAGGTTCTCATCTCACACCGATTCTGGGTTGCTCTCCTCATGTCAGGAGGAGAAGCAGAGCGGAGCGTTACAGCCCTGCTGGGCACACAGAGGAGATGGGTAGGTTGTTAGAGTGAAAACACACACTTGTGTTCTTTGGCAGCCACAGAGGATTGCTTGCAGGTAGTTGGATTGTTCTTTTTCAAAGGATGTATGAAGGGACCCTCATTACTTGTTCTTTATTGGATTTCACCATCTCCCTGTGGGGCAGGTCTGCTGTGGGCCTTAGCCAAGGTATCCATGGAACTTTTGCACTTGAGCACTCAGTCCCTGCTCAGACAAATGAGGTGGGCCAGGTTCTGCTCTTGCACACTGAGATACTTCCCTGTACCAGGTACAACATTTGGTAAAAATATTGTTTTGACAAATTATGGTCATGTCTGTGAAGGTGTCATACATTTACTGACCTGTGATTGCATGGGGTAGTTCATTCCATGAGAAAGTTCAGAGAAGACACCTGTCACTTCTCTGAACTGGATTTTTCTTCTTTGCAGAAGTAGTACTGCTTAATTAGTCAAATCCCTCCTCTGTCCTAATAGTCTGAGACAGTAAATGAATTATTACTCTTTGTATCTTTTATTAATTGAAATAAATGCTTCCTTCAAAAAAACCTTTCTAGCACATAAATTTTGTAATAACTCCACCCACAAAACTGATTCCTTTTACCCCACTTGTGCAATAGAGGACAGAGGGAGTTTGGGTGTGGTACCCTCTTCTTGATTTCAGTTGTTGCTGTGACATTTCACATACTTTTCCCTGAGCTGTATGATTGTATATGAAAAGGCAAAGCCTGCTCTGCTTTGTTGCTATAGAATCACAGAATCATTAGGTTGGAAGAGATTGCTGAGACCATCAGGTCCAGCCACTCACCCAGCACTGCCAAGGCCACCACTGAACCATGTCCCCAAGTGTCACATACCCAGCTTTGGAATCCCTCCAGGGATGGGGACTCCAGCACTGCCCTGGGCAGCTGTGCCCCTGCTGGGACAGCCCTTCTGGGGAGGAAATTTAATACTCTATTGTTGACAGCATTTGTTTATGTAGGTTGCAGGTCTTCACTAAAATCAGTTTTGTCTTTCTCATTGGTCTTCTCTAGATGCTTTGGGTTTGTAGATGATGAGATGTCATCAGTAATCATCTAGGGGATTGACTCAGCCAGTGTAGCACTTTCAGATTTCCTTGCTATCACTTTTAGTTGTGTTCACTCTGTGCAGACTGAGCGCAGTGCTGCCCATCACGTTGTCCAGATCTCATTTCTGGAAGGCTAATCCATCACAGCATAAGTCAGGAGTCACAGGTCCTTGTGGGCATTTCAGTGCTCCTCTCATAGTATTGTGTTTTTGAGACATCAGGTCTTGGCAGTTTTGTTTAGCCAGCTCTTTTCCTGAAGCTCCCTGATTAATTTTTCACTTGGGAGGCTTTCTGTGTTGGTTGGTTGAAAGTAAAGGTATGCTGCTGTATTCCCCCTCACTTCCAGATGCTCAAATGCCAGGCAGAGTGCTATTGAACCCCAGGGGAGTTGTGTCACTTACCTGGGAGAATACAGAATACTGAGCCCAGTATCATTTCTGTGCTGTGGAAAGATCATTCAAGGTTTTTTTCTCTTCTGTTTGTGCTTTTCATTGCTTACTTGAGGGCAGGATCTTCTCATTTGTAGTTCTGTGTTATTTTAATGGCCTCATAGCAGGGACTTCATGAACCTTTCATTGAAAATGTAGATAAATTGTCTCTTCTTGAGTTTATTTATCTGCCATACAACTAATACTGTTTAAAGTCAAATACTGTGGGTTTAAGCCCAAGGAATATGTATGACTTGCAGCTGTAAAGTAGGAGCAGATGATGATATAGGCATCTGTCATAGAGTTTGTTTGTTAAAACAATTACAGAGATACTCTGTGCTCACCAGTTTTAAGTATTGTAGGAACAGGAAGCAGGAAACCAGAGAGAATTTCATCTTTGGACTCCACATGAATATAGAAGTGTCAAGGTCAGTTGGACCAACATGAAGAAAAGTGCTTGAAATCCAGGGCTTAAAATGAAAACCAAATGAAATTCAGTTTGTCTGCTTTGTCCTTGTGTGGGTGGTTAATAAAGCATATGTATGCATTTCTGATTCCTCCAAAGAACCGTTTTGGCAGCAGTTATGCCTATCAAGAACCATTTGTGTTTCCCTGCTTGCTCAAGGGATATACTTAAAGGGGAATGGCGAGAAATAAGCTCCTGTAGCCATCTTCAGTGTCAGACCAATTCGTGTTTCAGGGGCAATGCCAAATCTTTTGCAGGAGAGCTTTTCTCCCACACGTGTGTCTGTCCCAGTCAGGGAACACATCCTGAGCTGTGAGCACAGGGGGTGGGGGAGTGGAGTTGGAATATACCTGGAACAAGATCTGCTGCCTGCTTGCCTTCTCTTGGTCTCCCTCTTGGAATATCTCTTATTAATTTAATTAGCTCTACCTTCTGCAAAGAATCCTCTCTGATGCACGAGTCACGCTTCACAGGTTGCCACAGAGCTCAAATGTTTCTTCATGTAAGGAGTATCTATCCCATAGTGGACTCAAATTCAGCTATTTTATTCAGCAATCAAAAAACTATTTCACCTGCATGGTGAGGCATGTTGTAGGATTTCTTTGTGCAGGCTGCTGGATCTCCACAGGTATGGCTTCAGTGAGTCACACAAAGGATGCATTTTTTGGTTTGACTTGGCTTGAGGATCCTGGAAAACAACTCTGCTGTTTTTGAGGGAAAGAACACACAGAGCTGAACATGGGGCATGTACTGCCAGCACTTTGGTCCTGAATGAGCAGAACAACCACAAACAGGCAACAGCCAGAGTTTACGTAAAGTAACTCTTGCCAGAGAAATCCTTTTGTTTTACTTGCTAATTTAAAGATTAGTGGCTGAGAGGAATGCAGTTTCAAGGCAAACATGAGATACACAAAGAGGAGAGTGATTTATAGAGCTAGAACAGGAAATGGAGGAAGATGTAAGCTTGAGAGGATAGGAGGAGGAAGGAAATGAAACAGCCTGACAATGAAATCTATTAATTTCTTAATAGTTCTCCCACTGGATGCATGAAGCCCAACTGATACAAATAATACTCACTGTACAGTAGGGGCAGATTTGTGATGGGAGAGACACAATATAAACTCATTTGGCCTGTTTAACATGTAAACTTGTTTTGCACAGGTTTGGGACTATTTTTCCCAAAACCTTTTTGTTGGCTAACTGTTAAACTGCGAAAGCCCAGCTACTGATCAAAAATTGGGAGCTGTTTTCCTTTTTTTGATCATAGCCTGTTTGATCTGTCCTGCCAAAACAAGGGGAGATGGGGTGACAATTTTCACACGTTACCTTCTGCACTGCTCTGTCTGTCCAATTGCAGAAGAACATGAACGGCTCAGGATGGTTACCCAGAGTGGTAAGCACATTTTTAATCCAGGATGATGCTCCAGTCGTGGCCAGAGCATGTATGACTCCTGATTGAATCTTAGAAGGAATTGCTACAGAGCTTACAGAAGGAACAAAGCCAGCAGCTGCCTGGCCTAACTTTAAACTTAAAAGTCCAAACCTTACGTTCCCAAGAGACTTCAGCCAGGTGCACTGCTCACCTGCCTCGGGGTGCTCTGTGTTACAACATGAAAACACAGCTACAAGGGCTATGCTGAGAAGTGCATCCGTGTTTCTTTCATGCCAGGGCGTGCCCTTTGAGAGGTGCATTTGAGTTATTTGATAGGCAAGATGGATGTTGTATTTTAAAAGTCTGGGAGAAACTTGCTAAAATGCCCTTTTCTTTTGAAAATGCAGATCTTCAGTTTCTAAGTAGATAGATATGCTAAAACACACTGCTTCAGTGCTCTGCTGATTTGTTGGGGGTTTTTGCTTCATGTTTTCCAGAAATAGAAACTTTTCAAAATCATAAGCTTTGTTACATTAGCTTTTGTTACTCATTTTTCTCAGAATAACCAATGTCAGCTATAATAGTAAGTTAGTAACCAAATGCATGTTTGAGTTCTCTATATGAAAACCATGACTGTGTAAAACATGAGGTATTGAACTTCACATAAACTGACATCCTTGTCTTAGGGCAAAGGTCCATTTTATATGTGAGGGAGAAGACAAAGAAGATTATCAGAAGCAGAGTATATTAAAGCCATGCTTAGATTTAGTTAGAAAAACAAAATTTCATCTTTTAGAACTGTACAAGAGCTTTTGGCTACTGTCTTGTTTTGAAGACCTAGTGCAGAGGGGTTCTGGTTTGGTTTGGTTTTTTTAATCACCCATTTCCTATATTCTAAGCAGTTAAATGTTTCCTCTTTCCTGAGAATTAGATGAACTGGTGTTTGTGAGGAGGCTGGAGCCTGTACTCCATTGCTGCTCTTTGGTCAGGGCACAATGAATAGACTGACACACTGCAGACTTGGGCACTCAGCTTCTAAGCTAATGTTGCAGTGAATTTTTTTTGCAACTGAGAAGCAGACAGATGACGTATTAGATAAGTCTGTGTTCATTCAAATGCCTTTTTTTAGGCAACTGGAAGACAATATATTGAAATAGCAGCAGTGATGAAAGTCTAGGGGTATAATAGTTTCACAGACAGATGATACCTTTTGTTGCCCTGACTGATCTGCATGGGAAAGCAGGACAAGCTTTTGATGAGTTATTTAATCAGCTGAAATATCAAAGCACATTCTCTTATCTGTACATTGTGGAGATCATGTTTTCTAAGATTTTCATGGTGATTCAGTAGTTCTTTAAATACTCGTGTTTAAATCAGGCAGTGGGAATGAAGAATTACCTTTTCTGCTACAGAAAGGGGAGTGTTAAGAACAGACTCACCAAGTCTGCTTGGGAGACGTCTGAAAGGTTTCTTTGGTGTGTGTTTTTTGAGCATTTCCAGAGGAACTAGTTGAAATTCAGCCACCCTTCATACGCTGGGAACTGCAGTGAGGTGCTCATTTTAAGTTGATGAATGGACTCAATGAGAGCAATGCAATTCTGGGATCATGAACAGGGGAAAGAAATTGCTCACTCCAGGAAGAGCTCTCCTGCCTGCTCTCGGATGTTTGGCCTTTCCTTTAATGGTGAGCTGTAGGAGTCAGCTGCCAAATGCATTTCCCTGGTGTGGCAAGAGGAGGTGTAGTGTGTTCCCATCTCAGAAATGCGCTCAGGCTGTATTTTTGTATTATCACGAGAGCTCCCTGCTGCTAGATCCATGGCAAAGAAGAGGCAGTGTCTCAGGCAGGAATGTTTAGCATGTGGTAAAATGATAGCACAATTAGCAGCTATTTGTAATGTGTCTTTTCTTATTTTCAAATTAATTACTCCTAGGAACAAACACTGAGTGTTAAGGATCTCTGAAGTATATATATGTGTGTATATATATATACATATATTTAAGCAGTCCTATATTTCACTGCATACATTCATTTCTCTTTTAGTTCCTATGTTTGAAGGGCATATAAACACTGGACCCCATAAATTGCTGTTTAAGCTAAGAAATTGAGTTGATTTATTGTCACTGAGATGAGAACCACAATAGAAGTTTGTTATCAGCTCGGAGCAGGACAGTCTAACTTTGCTGAAATCCCAAAGCTCCTTATCCTTCCCACCAATGCTTTAAAGGAACAACAGCCACTTGGAACTGGTCTGTCTCAAATCTCTTGTACACCTTCTGTTTGTTAGTGTTTATGGTTTTGTACCTGTTTTCCCATATTAAAACCTGCTTCCCTGGTGCATAAACACCTGTACAAAGAGCAAAGTGGACAGGCTGTAAAAGCCAGAAACTGCTCAGTGCACAATACCCAGACTTTACAGGTGTGTAGTGAGCCAGTTCCTGTGTAAGCTCCTTCTACAGTCTCTGACTGGTGCTGCAGTGGGGCTTTGCTGGTTCTCAGCTAGGTCTCTGCATTTTTACTTTATTTAGTGAGTAGGGGAAGAATATATGAGTTTTGCCCTGCTCTTTCGTTCACAACAATCCAAGGGAGCTGGAGTGACTTTTTTAATAAAAGAAAAGACCATAATTCTATCCAAATTAACATGTGCTTTCATCTCTGTGCTGTTTCACCAGGTGGTTGCATTGTTGTGGTACCCCTTTGTCCTTTCTCGTCAATGTTATTTTACATCCTTCCCCTCCAGAAAACGTAGGATCTGTGTCCATCCCTGCTTGCCTGCCTATAGTAGAGACAGAATGGTAGGAGGAAGGCTGCTTGCCATGAAACCAGCCACTCTGAAAAACACAGGCTGGAGAGAACTGCTGAGCTATTCCCAGTCTGTGGTTATAGAGATGGTCAAGGTGAGGTCCATGTCAAACAAAACCAGGAATGCTCTAGTGAATGCTTTCTTTTCATCTCGCTCACACAAAAGTCACCTTGGCCTGGTGAAGTGGATTTTTGCCAAAGGGTTTTTTCTCAAGACCTTTCTCTCATGGTTCTGGCAGATGAGGCCTTGGAGGGGACTTTAAATAAAGCCTTTGGCTTTGAGACTGGGCTGTAAGTAACAGGAGCTCTTGTAGCACAGCTCTGAAACAGGGGCTGTTAGGGGATGTCAGGAAAAATATGAATAAAAATATCAGTAAATCTCATCTAGAAAGAGTTGCATTTCCTAAATGAAACTAGCAGATGCAAAATGGATTGCATCAGATAAAAATTCTTGAGTTAGGATGCCTGAGCCACACTTACCATAAGCTGATGTAGTGTGATTTCCTGGACAGAATCCATCTTCTCCAGCCTGGTGTCAAAGTAGTTCCTCTTCGTCCTCAGTTCTCTTAAATCTTGTACATGGCAGCTTTTACTGTCCCCTTCAAAGTAGGCTCTTTCAGTTAAATTGCCTCATTTGACTCCTGGTGTGCTGGTCAGGAAGCTTACTGCAGATACCATTTCTTTCTTGGTCTTCCAACGTGGAAAAGGAGTTTCCTAAAGCTTGGAAGAATGAGGCATGTAAAGGCATCATTAAAAACAGAAAAATCAAACATTCTCTGTATTTGCTATCAGCATTAATCACGCTTAAAGACCTTTCTAATATTGTCACAGCAGGCAGAACTGATACAATTGGGTTTCTGTCATACAAGTGGTAGGAGAATAGTTGGGGTAGTTGAGTGCTGGGTGAGAGAACCAAAAGCAAGTCCTTGCAGTCACCTTTGTGGTCAGGCACAGCATTGTTCTGAGCTGAGGTCCTTGCAAGTTAACTGGAGAGCTTTGTCCTGGCTGTCCTTGGTGAGAGGTGTTCACTGTACAGGTTGTGAGTGTAGCCCACAGAACTGGAATGATGCTTCCCAGAATGTGCTTCAGATTTCAGCTATCCAGCAAGTTTCCAAGTCAGTCATCTCAGGTAAATGTCTAAAACCTGGGTAAGACAGCTCTGGACTTCTATCTCTCTCTCTCTCTCTCTCTCTCTCTCTCTCTCTGTGAGAAATGCTCTTTTATATATTTGTTTTGGTTTGCTCATACAGGGAATGTAATTACAATACTTTGTTTTCTTTTCAGTAAAAAAATAAATGTAGAAATAAGAAAGCATTAGAAGGGCATAGTTCTGATGTAAACAACACTTTTAGATTAGGAAACTGTCCCAGATTCCTTTCAATTTCCAAAAAGTGGACCTATCATAAGAAAATCTCTCCCATTTGCCTTCCCCCTGCCCTTCTCTTTGGTTATTCTTTTCCCAATTGTTCCCTGCTTTCCTGGAATAAGAGTAGTAATTTTGATGTCAGCCACAATTACATTATTTCCCTTTTTTAATAGTATGGATGACCCTATCTTTCAGGTTCACAGTTTCCATGAAGAAGAATATGGAATTTGAACCAGTTGGTGTTATAGAGTGGGGAGGGAGATTTTCCCTTGGGCAGCTTCTATGCTTTTTCTAAATTAAATTTAATCTTATCACATTAATTAAGGATAGTTTCTCTTAAACATGAACTGATCCAGCTGCTTAATGGAAAGGCAAGTTAGTTTTGTTAGACTAAAGGAAAGCAAACTATTCTTTCCTGGCTCTGTGCCGTGAAATGAACACCAGTACTGGCCTGGGTTGTAAGACATGAAAAGGGGGACACTGGGCCTTTTGTAATACAGTGCTCAGAAATAAAATCTGTGAGATTTTGTAGGTTTTAGACATTTGGGACACTGAGGAAGGTAGGCTAAGCTGTCAGATATTGCCCTATGTTGCCATTCACTGCCAGGCACAGCAGACTGGAGGGGACAGTAACTGGGAGTGGCTGTCGGAGAGCGGAGGATGGGTACCAGTGCAGAGGGGAGTGCTCAGCAGGCTCAGTAAAACAAGGATGTCCACATCACAAAGTTATCGTGGCACGTGGGCCAGGTAGATGTTCTCAAGCATTAAATATGGTTGGGTTTCAGGATTGCTTTGTGAAGTAGTAGTGGCCCACTGCTGTGAAATGGAAGCCCTGATTTAGGGCACTGCAATTAGATGCATGGACTTTGGTGTTTCTGTGCTATGGCATTATATTCCTCCTTATTTACAAGGGCAGGGGAAAAGGTTTTTCCCCTTATCTTACTTACAGGTGAGGAGCAAAAGAGGAGTAGGACAGCTGTCAGACTGTTTTATGAAAACATCCTTTAATCTCATGGCTATTAGCCCTTGAGTTTTAAAAGGAAGTTTTATCTGATAGACTTTAGGCAGGATTTTACATGTGATTCATCCATGCCTCTGGAATACCGTCCTGCCCAGGCCTGCCAAAAAGGCAGCATTGCTATCAGATGTATCTGCAGCCTGCTTGCAGTCCCCCATGGCTGGACAAGGTGTTGTCATCCTGAGCTGTAAGTGATTCCCCCAGCGCTGGTTTTAACTTAAGTTTCCAAGCAAGTGAGATTTATGTCAGTGTGCTATATTTCTGTTGAATCCCTGACCAAAGTATCTGGAGTAGAGAAGTCTGGCAAATCCCAGCCAAAGAGGAGTAGCCATTTAAAGAGAGGAAGGTCTACAAAGTTTAATGAAAGCAGGCAACAGTGTTAAAACAGAGGCAATAATCCTACCGGGGTAAAGGCTATGGCTTGTAACTGTATAATAAAAAATCAACACCAGATTTAATTAGAAATTTACAGTTTCCAGTAGGAGGAGTAACTGCATTTTCTTTGCAACTTATGATCAATGAAATAATGCAAGAAAGTTGAAGTGTGTGAATTCTTTTATCAAGAAAAATTAACTGCAGCCTTTTTGCGGCCTTACCACTGGACTTAATGCAAGTCACACAAGAAGGTTAGTCCTAGACTATCGTGGTTTGCACTGTTATTTAATTCACCATTCTCCTTTCTGCTCAGCATTTCTCATCTGCTTTAAAGTATAGAGAAGATGGAAGATTACTATGGGCTGTCTCAACATTGAAATGTACATGGATTTATTTGGGGTTTTTTATAACTATTCTCAGTTTTAGAAGCAATATCTGAATTAGCTATCTCTTTAAAGTCATTGTTGGTGATTTTAAAATAGGGGTGGGATGCTTGCTGGAGAGGGGAGAGAGGAAGACACTGGCATCTGCTGCCTGTTAAGTCCATTAATTGAAAAGAAAATACTGCTGGTGCCAGAATGTACAGCCCTGCTTCTAATTAAGCCTAGGGAAGCAATGGGCTGGTTTTAATTGAGAACAGCATCTCCCCTAATGGTGCCAGCAGCTAAAAAACGCAAATGGATTCAAAGCATGAAGCACATGCAAGACAGTGGTGACTCTTTATTTGTAGGGTCAGTCCTTGTGCCATACTTGGAAAGCTGCAGTACAGCACAAGACCTGGAGGGATAATTGGGTCCCAGTTAGGAGCAGAGTCGTGTAGACTTTCCTAGGTCTGGGAGAGGGTGTTTACAATACAATTAGCAGTAGTCATTAGTAGTGTCCTTTCAGAAACAGCTAAGGAAGCAAGAATTTCCTGGTGGCTTTGGTGGCAGGGGGAAGAGCTGCCATGCCTTGCTTTGCTCGTGGCAGTGTGGTTCCAATTAGCGTGGTCTTCATACTTGAAATGCTTTGTGCCTGGGTCCCCCACAGGCTCAGGTGTCTGCTGCATGCACCCTATTTCAATCCCTGAGCCCTCAGTTATTCCTATTTAGCATAACAGTAAAAACATAATAAAAATCTTCGTTCTGAAATGGCCAGCCATTAGGAGTTGTGTGCTGAAAAACGTCCTAAATGACTTTTAACCTGGTTTCTGAAGGGAATGAGGTGTATATGATTGTATCATCTAATTTCATGCTTGTCACTCCTGTTGTAAAAGCTTTTGAATGCACTAGGCAATTTCAGCTAGAAAGTTCAGTGAAAATAGGTGGCCAGGCAAAGCAAAGAGACACACACAAATTAATTCCCTGCTTGAGGGGAGGTTTAGGGGTAAGCTCAGCTGCATTATTAGCCATTAATGAACCCACATGGGACACATGCCTCTGCTTCTAGAGAAGCTCTGAGTAGAGCTCCCACTTTTGTTAGACGTGGGATAATCAAACCCCAAGCCCTGGCAAATCAGCCTTTGTAAGTTCCACTGCTCACTTGCTTTCTTTGATAGATAAATTGTGCCTGGTCAGCTCTGGAACATATCTCTTCATTTCTCCAGAGCAGGAGGCTCATCCTTTGCCCAGCCATCTCTTCCCCCCACGCCATGGAAAAACTGCAACAGGCTTATCCACCATTTCAAAGCAGCTTTTTGATCCATATTCACTGCCTTCCAGCCCAGATGCCAGTGTCCCTTGCAGGGAATGTATTAAATGTATGTTGCACCCCTTGTAGGGGATGGCAGCCCTTTTTGTTCAGAACCTGGCTCTTTATCTCCAACTACAGACACACCCAAGGCTCATGGACAAGCAGCTGCTTCTGTCCATTTTATCAGCTAAAATGTTCCTCCATCACATCAAACTGCAGACATTTAACAGAAGTAAGGCTGGGGACACAGAAATATCTCAGGTCCATCTGTTGCCTTGTGGATGCTGGGCTTGTTAGCATATTGAGTAACACACTGAAATCCGAGATGCTTCTGGAACTACAGATTCGGTGAGAATGTTTACCTTGAGCGAGGGGTGGCACTCTGTGAAGGGAAAACCACTGGCCTCCCAGCCCTGCCTGGCATAAATGGCAGCTCAGGGTGCCACCTGCTTACACCTGAGTGCCTGAAGCAGCCTCTTACAAAACAATTCCCAGCCCACACCTGAGTACCTTTCAGCAGAAGGGGTTTTGGAGAGGACTTACATCATTGTGGTTTCATAAGTGCAGTTTGGAAGGGGGCTGAATCATATCTACTTGATCTGGAAGGTAGGAAGAAGTCAAAAGAGACTTTATTATCAGTCTGGGACTTCTGTCTGTGTGTTAAGCTTAAAGACTCATTTTGCTTTGGCATTAGTCCAGATTGTGTCGTATCCTGGCCCATCTGATTCAGGCTGTAATGACCTGGCTGTGTTTTTAGGCTGCTGCTGTGAGCCTAATTGTGGATTTAAACATGGCTTATGTTTTCATGGTAGTGGTCACTAAGTCCTATGTGCGTGTTGTGAGCCTTTTGTCACAGTACCTGCTGGGTTTTTCTCCTGATTGAATTGCTCAATTGTATTGCTTCTTAAACCTTTTTCCTGTAGAATCCCAGCCTGTGATTTGTTTTGAGGTGTGTATTTCCACTTGGATATCTGCCGTAGAGTGAGCTTCTACATTCAAGTTGTTCATCTGTTTGCAGATGGCAGCAAAATAGTCAGTGAACAGTGAATGGGCCAAGAAGTATGATTAAGGGTGGGGGGAATCAATGTTACTTACAAATGGGCTGCAAGTTGCAAAGAGTTTCAGTCAAAAAAATTAAAGGGTTTTTCTTTTTTTTCTGTTTATATGGGGGAAAGGTCTAAGACCCAGAAAATGAAATTGGTTTGGTATAAGCGAAAATGAAACTTCTGCATTAATTTGGTCACTGACCTCTCTGATGAAGATGGGGGGTTTTCAGCCTGGACAAGAGAAGGCTCCAGGGAGACCTCAGAGCCCCTTCCAGTGCCTAAAGGAGCTCCAAAAGAGCTGGAGAGGGACTTTGGACAAGGGCCTGGAGTGACAGGACGAGGGGGAATGGCTTTAAACTTACAGAGGGCAGGGTTAGATTGGGTATTAGGAAGGAATTGTTCCCTGTGAGGGGGGGGAGGCCCTGGCACAGAGTGCCCAGAGAAGCTGTGGCTGCCCTATCCCTGGAGATGTCCAAGGCCAGGTTGGATGGGGCTTGGAGCACCCTGGGCTAGTGGAAGGTGTCCCTGCCCATGGCAGGGGGTGGAATAAGATCATCTTTAAGGTCTCTTCCAACCCAAACCATTTGATGATTCTTTGATTTAAAATATTTTGTGTAGCTCAAAGTTAAAGTCTTCTTTGAGTTCAGCCTATGCTCTGCAGATCAGGGATACTCTCCACAGCCAAGACCTAGGATGCCTCAGGCTTTCTGTGTTTCTCAAGGTCCAGGCTGCAAAGTTCTCTTACCCTTTGACTTCTCTCGCAATGTCTCTTGAGATTTGTGGTTTATGTGGTTGTGCTGTTGCAATTTCTGCTTGGGCAATGACCTCTAAGCACAGTTTCTGTTTTTGAAGTAATGTCTTTGACCTTCCAGGCAGAACAGCAGATTGAACTTTATAAACTGACCTGTGTTCATGACTCAGTAATTCTTAACTCTTCTGGGACCACCACCTGGGAGGCTGGAACACAGTCTGGGGCCTGCTGACCTGCGGCACTCTTTCCAAAGGCAGTCAGGAGGCAGACAGTCTGGCATTAAACAAGCCTTGTTTGGATGTGCCAGGGGATGCAGCCCCCAGAGCTGAGCTCCTGCAGAGCCCGAGCCGTGCCCCGGGCCTGCCCCGTGCCAGCCGAGGGAGGCAGGCGCCTGTGCCCGGCCTGATGGGGACGGAGAGGGAGCCCAGAGCCGGCAGCGAGGGCTCGCTGCCTTCCCCGGAGCCGAGCTGCTCCCAGCTGTGCCTGAGCCGAGCTGCTCCCAGCTGTGCCTGCTCCTGGCAGAGAAGCTCCAGCCTGCCGCTGGAGTCGGGAATGCTGCCGCTGGAGTCGGGAGTGCTGCCGCTGGAGTCGGGAATGCTGCCGCTGGAGTCGGGAGCGCTGCCGCGGGAGTCGGGAATGCTGCCGCGGGAGTCGGGAATGCTGCCGCTGGAGTCGGGA